>JAODAL010028366.1:0-53448 GCA_025379985.1 Phyllomedusa bahiana | reverse complement strand
TTGGGGGTATTTTTTAAAAAAACGCTGTTTCTTTAAATAAATAAACAGGAAGGCTAGACCCACTTGGATTTGAATGTATAGCGCCAGTGGCGCCAGGGATTTCAGACCCAAAATACCCCAAAAAATTAGAAATAAACATTAAGAGATCAGTTCTGAGACAAGCTGAGACCCCCCACAGAAATCGCTATAAAAAAAATCAATTCTTCAAAAGGCATATAGCCGCGGCAGCACCTTCCTGATCTACATGAAGGAGTGTGAGCCCCACGTCGCGCCCGGACTTTATATGCGGTGACGTCACAAAATCCCGCCGTTCTGAGGGGGTTATTCTGCAAATGTCAGCGGCTTGCCCTTCTTCCTCCCAGAGTGCTTCCCCCCATGTCGCCTTCTCGCAGCCATTTTATCAATAAAAAGCACACTTCGTTCACCCGAATCCCCCCAAAAGGGTTCGACTTCGTTCCGACCGAATTTTTCCCTGAAATTCTAAACGAATTTCCACTTCTTTAGAATCGATTCGCCCATCTCTATACAAACTCAAATCCCACATTTACTTTAATTCATTCAATGGGGACATCACATTTTGTGGACAAATCCTAGAAAAGGTATCACTCGCTTTTAAATCACAATTCTATCTTTTGATAGGAGAAAATTCTCCATCCTACTGAATTATGCCCCTTTCATAAATATATGTTTATATATTATTTTTGCTGTTCACTAGGGACAAAAAGATGGTACCGTATTTTCATTGAAATTTTTTTTCACCTAAGCATTCCAAAATTAATAGCATATTATTGCATATTAGTTATAAGTAAGTTGAGGTTAATGCAAAAAAAAAAATTTCCCCCTTTTGAGGCCCTTTGGATCAATGTCTCAAGGCGGGAACCCCAAAGGATTCTCTTGTTTTAAACTTTTGTATTCTATTCCTCCATCAGGGTACTGCACAAAATCGATCACTTGGTATCTTAATGTGATACATTTTTTTTTCCTTCGCAAAATGTGCTGGAATCGGTAAAAACGATTTTCTTTCCCTTCTGGGGTAGATTTTTTTTGGTTGCGGTCTGACACCGGTGGTCCCCCCAACCATGCGAGACCGCAGGACATTTAATCAGTTACCAAAAAATGGGGATTCACAGTATAAAACTGCTTAATCCCGATTTGTTACCCTCTGGGAGGGGTCAAAAACTCCCCCTTTAAATGACATTTAAAAATTGGGGCCGCAGCCAAGACAGGGATAATCCCTTTCTTTGAGAGTGCAGAAAGGTCTGTTATTAATCTTAGCAAAACTACTACACAGCTCAACACCTAGCCTTAAATTTGATGATTTTTTATAACACTAATAGGGGGGGAAAAAAAAACCCCCTCAATTTTGGGGTGGGCTTGATGTAACAGGGGCCCAATTTTTCGACTGCCCCTTGTTTTCCCCCACAAAAGGTGGTTTGGGAACCCCATGCGAACATTTCTTCTCTTACCCTTTGCTTTTGTTGTGTCCCTACTGATTCTATGTGTTTTCTCAGCCCCCAAAGGGAATCGGGGTACCCTCTCTGTGAAAACTAGGGGGACATTCCCTGCCTGATGTCCATACCCTTTTCAAAACAATCCTATCCCCCCTTTTGTTTGAGTTTAGGAAAGGGGGCCTTTTTCAGGGATTTGGGATGGTTACATGAATTCCGGAGACTATTCGGTCAGTTGGCTTCTGATAAAGACAAAAAGTAGCAAACCGGGAGGGTCCTTTTTAAAACGAGGTATCCAAAAAGTTAACCCCTGTTTCACTAAATTCACTGAAAAACCCCCAATTTTGGATTAATTCCATTTGGAAAACCAAAAATTCTGGGCAGAGGACTCTGCCCCCCCCCCATATGCAAAAAAATGTATCAATATGCGACCCAAAATTAGCATGATCCGAAATAGTGATTGATAGTGTTAGCGATTTTTATCGACAAAGTTGAAATCGGCAAGGGTTTTTTATTGGGGATCGAAATTTCCAGATCATGGGGATAATTAAGGGTTTAAAACTGTGCATCACTATTAAATTGCGCCTTTTTCTGTGCTTCTGTAATTTTGGCGGCCAGCAAATCAGATTACAGAATAGAGCAGGGTGAGATGTGTGTGCGAACGTCATGACTGTGGATGTGTATCGGTGCGATTGGCTGGAAAAAATCACTATACCTCGTTTTACATATGAACAGCGTTTCCTGTTTTCAGCATCAGTTGTCTCTCAGCGTCTCATAGGATAGGACCTACACCTGCGATTCTGCCTGTGGCAAACAGCTCAGAGAAATTAGTCTATTTCTGCACCAGAGAAACCATATACTTTTAGCTGTGATCTTCAATTTAGTTAGATTAGGGATTTGGACCTTTTATGTAGTTAGCTAAGGAGAATTTTAAAGCAGAATCTACCAATGTACAATTCACGGCGGTAGGGAGCGGGGGGGGGGGGGGGCGCCGCGGGCGAACACAGACAGCTCTATTATAAAGAACACTGGTAAAGTTCACACAAGACTTAGTGTAGACATGGTAGTGGAATATCTTTATTATTAACAGTTTGGCTATTGAAAGATTTCCTGCTATTGGGCAGCCTGAACTATATATTGGATAACATATTTTTCTAGTAACTGCAGTGTCTTCTTTGTTAGCTGGCAAAAAGCTCCACTTTTAGTTATCCAGTATACATTTCTGATAGGTGTTCAATTTTACCATTTACAACTGTGACTGTTGAATATATCCACCTCTGCAATTAAAAATTACAAACCAGCATCTTGTAGTCAGCAACAGGTTGGTTTGTTGCACAAAAAATATCGGTTATCGTACGAAAACATCACAGTTACGTGTTTTTTGACTTTTGGCACCCAGGCACTGTTCCATTGACGCAGATATACCGTAAATCTTAAAACAGCAATTTAATATTCACCACGGTGGATTGAAAGGTGCAAAAAATACAGTTTATTATATCAAAACATATCAGTTAACGTGTTTTGTACTTTTGCGAACCCTGAACTGTTCATTGACGGCATGATCTAGTAAATCTTAAAACCGCAATTCCTTATTCACCACTGGTGAATTGAATAGGTGCAAAAAAAATACAGTTTATTACTATCAAAACATAACAGGTTACGTGTTTTTTGACTTTTGCGCACCCAGCACTGTTCATTGACGCAAGCATCTACGTAAATCTTATAAACAGCATTTTTTATTCAACCCAGGTGAATTGAAAGGTGCAAAAAAATTCCGTTTATTATATCAAAACATAAAGTTAGGGACTTTTTGACTTATTGAGCACCAGCACTGTTTCATGACGCAGCATCTACGTAATCTTTAAAACAGCAATTCATATTCACCACAGGTGAATTGAAAGGTGCAAAAAAATACGTTTTTATTTATCAAAACATAAAAGTACGTGTTTTTTGACTTTTGCGCACCCCCCAAGCAGATGTTCATGACGCAGCAATCTTCGTAATACTTAAAACAGCAATTCTAATTCACCACTGGTGAATGAAGGTGCAAAAAATACAGTTATATTTTATCAAAAAACGAAACAAGTTACGTGTTTTTTGACTTTGCGCACCAGCCTATGTTCATTGAAGCAGCATCTACGGTAAATCTTAAAAACAGCAATTTCTCCTATATTCACCACAGGTGAATTGAAAGGTGCAAAAAAATTACAGTTTATATATATCAAAACATAACAGTTACGTTGTGTGTTTTGAACATTTTGCGCACCAGCACTGTTCATTGACGCAGCATCTACGTAAATCTTAAAACAGCAATTTCTATATTCACACAGGTGATTGAAAGGTCAACAAATACAGTTTATTATATCACAAACATAAACAAGATACGTGTTTTTTGGACTTTTCCAGTCCAGATTTGTTGATAGACTCATTGCAGGTTAAATTTGAATACAAGCATTTGTTTTGATAGAGGGGATTTGAGAATAGCGTGATATGCTGTCTTTTAATAAGAGACTTTTCCATAACTATTCCATACTTCTCAAATTTTTATTATTTCTGAAACATGGAGCGAAAATGCATGGTGTGTAAGCGGAGCAAAGATGGGGGTAGCACATGGAGGTAGAGGTACGAGAGAAGGTGCTTCCTTCCAATGCTGGCGACCATCACGCATGCCAGCGGATCGTCAAGTTGCTGGAACGTCAGGTACTGTCATCGCATGGGTAAGGGCCCTGTGAATCTTAAAGATAACACGAATCAATTGTGCCAATCTGTCCTTCAGTGGTTAATGCAACCTGCATCTGCTGTCTTACCTCCTCGTCCTCGCAGTCACGGCACAAATGTCGTCATCAGCATAATCAGCATCTGTCCAACATGAAGCAGCCCAAATGTCAACTCGTGTACCCACCACTGTGGATAAATCCATTTTCTGAAGTACCTCTTTGAGGACAAAATGCGGTTGGGTCAGAAGCATGTTAAAGATCAAGAGGCCAAAAAGGATGATTTTCTCTGACTCTGACGCCCGTTATGATGTCATCAAGAGGAGGTGATGGAAGTGGTAATTCGGCAAAAAATCCCGGGCGGTCGGCAACCGACTTGCAGTGCCCCTTGCTTGTAGCCAGCAGCTTCGGGATGCAGAAAGTCAGACGGACCAAGTCACCTGTGTGATGATGATGATGTTGACGACATTGCGGACCATCCTGGTCTTTTCCGCAGGAATTTGCTTGCGACGCGAATTCATTCAGTGGACGAGGAGGAAAGACGATGAGGCGTAGGTGTGTCTATATGGGTGTCCGCCACAAAAAAGGGTGAGGGCTGGTAGCAGAAGTCCGTGATATGATTCCGCCAGCCCACGATCAGCGCAAACCCCGCTCTCTCGCTTATCGCCGTCAAAAAGGTCCAAGGACCTCTCAAGCCTGGGCTTACTTTGAGCAAGGGGGGGGGGGGGCCTCTGATAACCCAGCGAAGTCTCATATGCCGCCTTTGCCGTAAAACGCCATAAGTAGAGGCAAGAACCTTAAGTGGTTAACACCACCAACATGTTAAGTCACTTGCAGCGAATGCATGAGTTTAATGGACGGGGAACCACTTGGCAAAAAAGGCCAGGGACCGACGCCGGGCCTCTAACCACTGTCACACCCTCTGTCTGCCTCCTCTCCTCCGCACCACCAGCGTTCCTCAGCTGCACTATGTCTCTCAGAGTCATTGATCAGGGATCAGCCTCCGCCTGCTTCGCCTCCACACAGTGCCCTGAGAGTAGTACACCAGCACCACCAGAGACCCATTCTACCCCTTCTACTTACCCAGTTTGACGACCTGCACGCGTACACGCCAGTCCTAGCAGCCAGCCCTTCTGTCATTCAGGTTTTGGGAGCAGAAGAAACACTTTAACACAAACATATTCCCAAAGCAAATGCGGAATGTCGGCATTGCCTGGCTTTTTTTTGGCTTGGAAATGTTTGCCTTTTCAGTCTGGTGGAACACAGTTGGGTTACGCACGTCTTGGCCCTCGTTGCCCCCAATACAGATGCCGAGCAGGCATTTCTTTTGCCAGAAAAGCCGTCCCTGCCATGGCCAGCCACGTTGTCATCTAAAATTTCAAGAGAGGTTGTCTGCATCTGTGTCCGGAGAAAGGTCCATCTCACCACGACACATGGACTAGTAGCACGGCCACGGCCGCTATTTCTCTGTGACAGTCTACTGGGTGAGCTGGGTGGATGTCTACCATGGGGCGTGGGTGACGGTGGCTCTCTGGCTCGAAGCACGCTCTTCAACCGCAGGGATGGTGCAGGGCTCTCTTCCCCAACGGATCCTCTGGTCGGCATCACGCTGCCAAGAGAACACCAAGCCGTGATGTTGAAATTAATCTGCCTTGGAGACAGTCAAACACTGGTCAGGACTGTGGACGGCTTAAGCACGATGATCGGCGTGGCAGGGGTGACAAGAACCTTTGCCAGGCAACGGTGGTGTGTGATACGGCGAAATCTGCTGGCCGCCCTTAAGATCGGTTAGGCTGGAGGTCACATCCTTGCTGGCACATTGTTCCATGAACCTTGTCGTCCAGAAATTTCTAAAGTAGCTTACCCGGCGAGGTTGGGACTGCATGCTGGAAGAAGGCTCGAGGTGCTGTCGTTCGCTATTCCGCGTTCGCACCCTGCTTGTCCCACGCATGGCTGCGTAGTGCAGCGTCGAGCTCGGCCATCCCCGTCAGCCGTCTCATTGTTGTAGTGGCCCCAACACAGCTGGAAATTCCACCCCTCCACATGCTCCAGCGATTGTGGCAGGAGGCAGAGCAATGCCTTTAGCAGTTCGAAAGTGACCACATGGACTGACAAGCAGCGGGTACGACCTCGGGTGTTGAAACAACGAGAGTGTGAGGGCGGTGAAAGGCTCTGCACCATCCTGCAGTTTTGAAGAAGCCACAAAATGGACAATGCCCTTGTCAGCATGAGCATTTGTGGTGATCTTAGTTATGGAACGATCGTTGGACACTATGAAAACAACAGGTCCAGCAGGCGACGGAGGAGGAGGACGGGACACTGATGCTTGACACGGAGCCTTTCTCTCTCCGTTCAACATCCACAAGGCCCACCCGACAGTTTCATTATTTCTTCGGTCTTCATTTAGGCAGTGGTTCGGGGTCTCCAGGAGCTTGTGCGCAAGGTGGCGCATCAGCTCTTCAGGGTGCATCATCTCAAGGCAAGTTCAGGGATGTGTTGAAGCTTTGCCGGAATGGCAGCGGAGGAGGAGAGGAGGAGGAGGTTATTCCTAGACACCGATGTTTACCGACGTCCCTTTGCCCCTTGGAAGAGGTTGGTTTGCGAATTTGAGGCGGAGGAGGAAAGATGAGGAAAGATGAGTTTGCTAGTGCACCTCGACCAGAGGCTTGGAAATCAAGGCATCTCATTCTCTTCCACATGAGCTATGGCTTGGCATGGCTCATTTCCTCAACATGATCCTGCGCATTAAGGCCATCAAATATGAACATACAGTTACTGGGTGGCCACCCTCCTGGATTTCCCCGGTAAAAAACAAAATATCTGAACTTTCCTTCACTCACACCACAAATAGAGTGTATAAAATGCAGAGAATGGAGGACTTGCTGATTGATCAACTGGGAGATGACATCGTGCAGTTGCTTCACGTTCCCAAAATGTCACGGTGGTTGGAACAACATCAGCGACGTGACAGCAGTGAGTGCCAAGTAGGCATAGCGGCCAGCAGGCAGGCAAGGTGGGCAGGAAGCTAATGGGTGACCTCTGCCTATCCTTGTTTTCCACCTCACCGACGCATCAATGTCTGGGCAACACATCCAACACACAGAGTTCAGCTTTAGATCATGGTGCACGACTATCTGCGTCTCAACACCGATGTTTTGGCCATGTGTTCCGGTCCAAATAGGGCTTTGGGTATCCACAAACATGGTACGAATGGCCCGAGCTGGCTCGTCAGACATAGAGGTGTTGTCCTGCCAGCAGCCAGCTGTCATTTCCTGAGGCGGACCTTCGCACAGCTGGAGGAGTCATGTAAGAACAAACGCCATCGGCTTTCCTCAGTTAATGTGGATCGATTATTGACTTCTTATGATGAATCAGGCATGGATCTCGATGATGTTGTGGCCCACAATTGCGAGGTCACAGATTCGGTTGCCACAGTCTACTTTTCACATTCCTTTCAAATTGAAAATGGTCCTCTTAAACTTTTTTTTAAATGATCATTTTCCTTAACTGCAATTTTTATTCTTTTTCCCAACAGTTCAATTTTGTCTGGTTTTGCTTGTGAGGAGACGCTGTAAAAAGACAGCAGGTTTCATGGACAACACTGTTTTCCATTTACTCACTTTATCTTAAGAAGTTTTCGCATTGTCTATGGTTTTGAGGTCATGTGCTGTGAGATTACAGCAATAATCATGGTCCTTTGGGAACAGAAAAAAATGTGACTTTAAGTGGCATTACTCCCTCACAATTTTTAATAGTGGCTGAGAATGTCATATTTATAATTTTTTGGGTTCATGTGGCTGTGAGATACAGCTATAAATTATGGTCCTTTGGACAGAAATGTGGCTTCTAAGTGGCATTTCTCCCTCACAATTTTTAAAATAGTGGCTGAGAAGTCATATTTATAATTTTTGGGGTTCATGTTGCTGTGAGGATACAGCTATAATTATGGTCCTTTGGAACATGACAATGTGGCGTTCTAAGTGGAATTATCTCCCTCAAATTCTTTAATAGTGGCTGAGAATTCTATTTATAATTTTTTGGGGTCTTGTAGCTGTTGAGATACAGCATTAATCAGGGTCCTTTGTAAACAGGAAATGTGGCTTCTATAGTGGCATTTATCCCACACATTTTTTAACAGTGGCTGAGAGGTCTTTTTTTTAATTTTTTTGGGTCAGCTGCTTTGAAATGCAGCATACTACAGGTCCTATTATAAAAAAAAAAATGTTGTTTTAACAGACATTTGTTCTTCACATTGACAGAGTGGCTCTAAGGGTATGCTTTGAATTTTTGGAGGGCATTTTGCTGTGACTGCTGCTTATACTACAGGTCCTATTCTAAAAAAAAAATGTTGTTTCTAACAGACATTTGTTCTTCACAATGACCAAAGTGGCTCAAGTCATGCTTTGAATTTTTGGGGGCATTTTGCTTCGTGACATGCAGCTATACTACAGTCTTATTTAAAAAATGTTTTTGTTTCTAACAGACATTTTTTCTTACAATTGTCAAGAGTGGTCAAGGGTGATGGTGCTGTCAGAAAAGGAATAGGTTAGGGACACTGTTAATGGGACAAATATTGCCAAAATGACTTGTTTTTGCAAGATTACTTTAACCATAGCTCTCAATCCCCTGTATTGTGACAACCCATTTAATAAATGAAAATAAAAAAAAAAAGAGAAACAAAGACATGGTGGGATTTCCATCTATTTTAAAAATGTGTTTTCTAGAAATAATGTTACTAAAAAACTTGAATGTACAAAAAAGCTGTTAAAAAATTTCCTCTGAATTGTACAAGGGAGGTACAGAAAAACTGAACAGATGTATGTAGGTTTTTCAGAGGACATGGAGTATGGAGCAGGACAGAGAACAAAAAGTACAGAGACCATTTCTCCAGCACGTTGAGTTAAGTGAGAAAAAGAATGCCTATGATAAAGGTGCACCTGGGCTGTAACAGGAGGTTAACACCAGTATTCCAAGTGAAGTTCGATTGGTCCACACTCATACGGAGGGGCAAGTTGCTAACCCAGGTATTGTCTATGGTACAGAGAAAGGCTGGGATGTTCTCACACTTCCGCACTCTGCTTCAGAACGACAGTTTTCGTTGTGCTGCGTCATCAGGCATTTTAACATGCGTGGTTTATAGATGAACGGACGCCAGCATGGGCTTTCAACCCTCACCATGTAACTCCGGCCCTGGGTCATGCTGTGGCCAGGAAAGGTATAGTCAATAAATGTCCTGTTGAAACTAAAAATGGTGGTTGAAGAATCCTTTTTCTGCACTTTTTAATTGTGGGGGGTCATGCAGGTTTTGGGCTCATGCTGTGGCACATGGGACAGGTACATTTGTCAAATGTCCAGTGAAACTAAATGGTGTTTTTGATAAGACTCCTTTGACGGCTCTTTTTTAAAAGTGGGGGTCATGCAGGTTTGGGGCTCATGCCTGATGGCCCAGGTCAGGTATAGTCAATGTCAGTGAAACCTAAAAATGGTGATTGAAAGACTCCTTTTTCCGGCACTTTTTAATAATGTGGGGGGTCATGCAGGTCTTTGGGGCTCTGTTGTGGACCAGGACATGTATAGTCATGTCCAGTGAAAACATATAATGGTGGTTGAAAGACTCCTTTTTCGGCATCTTTTAAATGTGGGGGGGGTCATGCAGGTTTGGGCTCATGCTGTGGCCAGGACAGGTATAGTCAATGTCCAGTGAAATAAAAATGGTGGTTGAAAGACTTCCTTTTTCGGCAACTTTTTAAATGTGGGGGTTCATTGCAGCGGTTTGGCGGCTCATGCTGTGGCCCAGGACAGGTATATCGATGTCCTGTGAAACTAAATGGTGGTTGAAAGACTCCTTTTTCGGCACCTTTTTAAATGTGGGGTGACATGCAGGTTTGGGGCTTCACTGCTGTGGGACCAGGGACAGAGTATGTCAATGCACACGTGAAACTAAAATGGTGGTTGAAAGACTCCACTTTTTCCGGACTTTTTTAATTGTGGGGGTCCATGCAGGTTTGGGGCTCATGCTTGTGGCCCAGGACAAGGTATTGTCAATGTCAGTGAAACTAAAAATGGTTGGTTGAAAGACTTCCTTTTTCCGGCACTTTTTAAATGTGGGGGTCATGCGGCGTTTGGGGCTCATGCTGTGGCCCAGGACGGTATAGTCATGTCCAGTGAAGCTAAAATGGTGCTAGAAAGATGCCTTTTTCCGGAACTTTTTAAATGTGGGGGTCATGCATGTTTTGGGTCATGCTGTGCCCAGGGACCAGGTATAGTCAATTGTCCAGTGAAACTAATATGGTGGGTTGATAAGGAATCCTTTTTCGGGCACTTTGTAAATGTGGGGGTCATGCAGGTGTGGGGGCTCATGCTGCATTCCAGGACAGGGATTACTTCAATGTCCAGTTCATAATAAATGATGGTTCAAATCATACTGCCTTCTGTCACTTTTTAATTTGTGGGTGATGCAGGTTTTAAGGGTCAGGCTGTGGTACAAGACAGGGAATAGCAAATGGTCTGTGACTTTTTTTCTGTGACTTTTATAAACATAAGTGTGTAGCTAAGATGTAGCACGTTTCCATTTGATGTGTGGATGTTAATTTCAGCTTGCTCCCAGCCTTGTTTGGGTGTAATAATGAAGGTGTTGTTGCTATCCCATAGACTTTAATGGCATCGCGCATAAATCGATGCTCAACTTCGGAAAAACCTTATCGATAGCGGCCGACTATCGACTATCGATCGATCTCGATAGCCAACGCAATCGCTCCACACTAGTGATTGATATAAATATGGGATTCTTCCACTTCCGACATGTATGCATTTGCATATAGGGGCGCCATATTCATATTATGAGCCCTTAGCTTGTCCAACTATCTCCTCTGGATGTTAAAAATCGTCCCCAAAGAGAAGAAATTCTATCCAATTGATTTTGGAGCATATCCCTAAACAGAAATCTAATTAGTTCTAAATTTAGGTCTCTGACCATCGCTAGGTACCTCTCTGAGTGGCCTCTAATACCCTTTTTCTTGTTCGAATGAGGTATTAGAGATGTTCACGTTATAATTGTCAATATTAAATCTCATTATCAAAGTAATGGAATAGTTCTTATTTTGTCCCACTTCTTCCAAAAATCATGTAGTATCTTAGAACAAATGATTTAGTGTGGCGAATCACTGGTGATAATATTCTGGTCTAAAAAGATGGCTATGGGGACAGGATCGATTCTGTTGACGCGATGATGGGGCGTCCTGGTGGATTAGTCATTCTCTTATGTATTTTGGGTAATACATAAAATACTGGAATAATGGGGCTCTGTTTTATCAAATAATTAATGATGCATAGGTCAATAACCTGTTTTTCTAGATGTTTCCGTAATGTTAAATACAATTACGTTCCTGCATTCTCTTTTCAGGGTTACATTCACTTTTCTTATGTTTCAGTATCTGGCCAATTGGTTTTTGTTTTCTTGTAAAGTAACTCTCCTTGTCCATAATAACAATTGGCCGCCTTTATCGGACGGCTTAATTGTTATTTAGTAGTGTTGTAGCGATTCATTATCGACAAATGTTGAAATCGCACAGTTTTTATGGTGATCGGATTTTTTTTTTAGATCATGCGATAAATAAGGTTTTAAAATCTGTGCATATTATTAAGATCGCGCTTTTCGGTGCTTCCTGTCATTTTGGCGGCCAGCAAATCTGCTTACAGAATAGAGCAAGGGTTGAAGATGTTGTGCGACATCATGATGGGGATGTGTATGGTTGCGATTGGCTGGAAAAAATCACATGACTGTTTTACAATAGAAAGCGGTTTCTGTTCAGCCTCAGTGTTCTCAGAGGTCTCAGAGCAGAAGGACATGCGCTCTGCCTTGTTGCTCCAAACAGCTCAGCGAATTATTTTTATTTCGTCACAGAGATCCTCTACTATTAGCTGTGATCCTTACAATTTAGTTAGATTAGAGATTGGAAGATTTTATGTAGTTAGGTAGAGAATTTTAAAGGAGCATCTACGCGGTAATGTCACGGGTGGGAGAGGGGGGGTGGGACGTGGGCGAACTCAGGACAAGCTCTATAAAGGAATAATGGATAAAGTTCACCAAGACTTTAGTTGTAGACATCTGCACTGCAATAGCTTTATTATTAACAGTTTTCTATAGTGAAATATTTCATGGTTATTGGGCAGCCTGAATTTATAGGATACACATTCTTTTCTAGTAACTGCCAGTATCTTTGTTAGGTGCTAAAAACTCCACTTTTATTTATCAGCTACTACATTTCAGATAGGTGTTCAATTTTCCTAATTTTGCCCATTCCACCCTTTGTTGATATATCCACCTTGAACTTAAATTTTAATCCAGCAATTTTTACTAGGTGCACCAAGGTTGAATTGATGAAATGTGCCAAAAATATCTTGTTTATACGAATAGACAAGCTTAAAAAGAATACTGGATAAAGTTCACCAAGACTTAGTGTAGATACTGCACGCGCAATTGCTTATTATTAACAGTTTTCTTTGAATCATTTTCCTGGATAATTGGGCAGCATGAACTTTATAGGATACACATCTTTTCTGTTAACTGCAGGTCTCTTTGTTAGGTGACAAAACTCCACTTTTTTTATCAGTATGCATTTTTCCGACAGGTGTTCATTTTTCAATTTTGCCCTATTCACCTTGGTTGAGATATCCACCTTGCACTTAAATTGAATCACAGCAATTTTATAGTCACCTCAGGTGAATTGAAAGGTGCAAATTATCATTGTATTATACGAATTACATAAATACAGAAACGTGTTTTTTTGACTTATGGCGACACTAAAGCTTTGTTCATTGAGGATGCTTGCACTTATATTTGAATAACAGCAAATTTTTTAGTCACACAGGTGAATTGAAAGGTCTGCCAAAAATATCTTGTATTTTTCAAATACATAACGATACGTGTTTTTTGAATTTGGCCGCACTCCAGCTTTGTTCATTGAGGCAGCTTGCACTTAAATTTGATTACAGCCATTTTATTAGTTCACACAGGTTGAATTGAATAGGGATGCCAAAAAAATACCTTTTATTATCCAAATACATTTCCAGATACGTGTTTTTTCACTTTGGCGCAGGCAGCTTTGTTGATAGATTACTTTTGCAGTTTTAAAATTGAATACAACAATTTTAATAGTCACACAGGTGAATTGATAGGTGGTCAAAAATATACCTTGTATTATCCGAATTACATTTCAGATACGTGTTTTTTCACTTTGGCGCAGGCCAGCGTTGTTGATAGATCTACTTTGCAGTTAAATTTGAATAAAGCAATTTTATAGTCACCACAGGTGAATTGATAGGTGCCAAAAATACCATTTATTATCCGTATACATTTCAGAAAGTTGTTTTTTGCAAGATCTTTAACATAGCTATCAATCCTTGTATTGAGACAATCCATTTAATACAATTAAAAAAAGAGAAACAAAGACATGGTGGGATTCCATTCTATTTTAAAAATGTGTTTTCTAGAATTAAACTACTAAAAAACTTGCATGTACAAAATAGCTGGTTAAAAATTCCTCTGAACTTTACAAGGGAGGTACAGGAAAACTTGACCAGATGTAGGTTATTCAGAGGACATGGAGTATGGAGCACGGACAGAAAAACAAAGTACAGAGACAATTATCTCCAGCACATTGAGTAAAATAAGAAAAAGAATGCCAAGAAAAAGGGCACCTGGGTGGAACAGGAGCGTTAACCACCAGTATTTCCAAGTGAAGCTCAATTGGTCCGCACTCATACGGAGGGGCAAGCGCTACCCAGGACAGGGACAGTATATGTCCAGTGAAACTAAAATGGTGGTTGAAAGACTCCTATTTCCGGCACTTTTTAATCTGTGGGTCAGACAGGTTTAATGGTCATTCTGCGGTACAGGACAGATATAGTTAATGTCCAGTTCAACTAAAATGGTGGTTCAAAGACTCCTTTTCCCGGCACTTTTTAATCTGTGGGTCAGACAGGTTTAATGGTCATTCTGCGGTACAGGACAGATATAGTCAATGTCCAGTTCAACTAAAATGGTGTTTGAAAGACTCCTTTTTCCGGCACTTTTTAATCTGGGGTCATGCAGGTTTGGGGCTCATGCTGTGGCCCAGGACAGGTATAGTCAATGTCCAGTGAAACTAAAATGGTGGTTGAAAGACTCCTTTTCCCGGCACTTTTGAATCTGTGGGTCAGACAGGTTTAATGGTCATTCTGCGGTACAGGACAGATATAGTCAATGTCCAGTTCAACTAAAATGGTGGTTGAAAGACTCCTTTTTCCGGCACTTTTTAATCTGGGGTCATGCAGGTTTGGGGCTCATGCTGTGGCCCAGGACAGGTATAGTCAATGTCCAGTGAAACTAAAATGGTGGTTGAAAGACTCCTTTTTCCGGCACTTTTAAATCTGGGGGTCATGCAGGTTTGGGGCTCATGCTGCGTTCCAGGACAGGGATATTCAATGTCCAGTTCAAGTAAGATGATGGTTCAAATCATACTGCCTTCTGGCACTATTTAATTTGTGGGTGATGCAGGTTTAATGGTCATGCTGTGGTACAAGACAGGGATAGTGAATGTTGTGTGTTTTTTTTTCTGTGGCTTTTATAACCTAAGTGTGTTGCCTAAGATGTAGCACGTATCCATTTGACTGTTGTGGATGTTAATTCCAGCTTCTCCAGCCCTGTTTGGGTGTAAGAATGAAGGTGTTGTTGCTCTCCCATAGACTTTAATGGTCATCGCTCATAATCGACTGCTCACTATCGACTATCTTGTCGATGATGGTCGACTATCGACCATCGACCGATGTCGATGGCCAACGCAATCGCTCAACACTATTATTAATGTTAATACAATACGTTCCTGTATTCTCTTATCAGGGTTAATGTCAATTTTTCATAAGTTACAGTATCTGCCAATTGGTTTTTGATTTCTTGTAAGTAACTCTCCTTGTCCATAATAACAATGGCTCCACCTTTATCGGCCTGCTTAATTGTTATTGAGGTGTTATTTTGGATAGACTCTAATGCAATTCGTTCCTCCATGATGATATTTGAGAGATATTTAAGATTACCCTGTTTCACTTCCATTAGTATTTTATCAATCTCAATCTGTGTAAGGGTTATGTTTGTTTCAACCGGATGATGACTCTTCGGTGGCATATATTTACTTTTCTTAAATAGACCCAGATGTTTTAATTAAAATACATTCTGGTCTATTGATTCTAGGGCTCTATCATCACTAAATTGGACCTTCAGTCGAACTGACCTAAAAAATCTTTGTAGCTCCTGCTCTAATATAAACGTGTTAAAGGGACAAGTTGGACTGAAAGATAACCCCTTTTGTAAAAGGGATATCTCAGGGGGAGATAAGTTGGTTTTAGAGATATTTACAACAAGTGAGTTCCCCTTACCTGAGACCGAGTCTGCATGTTGGAATCCACTATTATTATTATTCTTCCTCCTCCTCCCCCTCCTCGTTTTCCTCGAGTTCTGTTGGCCCTGCCTCGGCACTGCCCTAAAAAAAGGTGTTCTCTATAAGAAGAAGAAGTATCACTCTCGGAGGATGAAACATGATCATAACCAGGATACATATATCTATCACCATATGACCTGTCCCATTGCCATCTATAGACACTTTTCAATTGATAGTCCTCCAAATCTCTTAAAAATGTTTTCATTTTATTAGACTCAATATATTTTCTGTGATCTTTGATGATTTTCTCCGTTTTTGTTTTGATATTATTTCAATCCTCTTCTGTAGTACTAGATGACAACTGTTCTTCTATGCAATTAATTTTGTCATTCAGTTCTTCAATTGACTTATGGGGAAATTCCACATTGAGTAGCATGATATCTAATGAACATTTGTTCAAAATCCCCTCAAATCTTGATTGAAAATCCACATCATCCTGAAAAAGGGTAGGGCGTAAATGGCAACGAAGCCCTCTTGGAATACGATTATTTCTATAGTATTCCATCAACGTGCTGCAATGCAATTGATGTGCAACTAATTTCCGTTTCAATCATTCATAGTCCCTTGCTTTAAATTCATGGTGTGGGACATGAAGAAATTCTGTGGGTAATTGCATCTACGACATGATTTGTTGAGCCATGGTATCATCGTAGGAAAAACCTTGTGCCATTGTATTGGTGCTCAAAAGACAAAAAATGCAATATATAGAAAAATATGTCTTTGGCACTCAGTCGGTTAAATATGGGTGCAAACCAAAAAATCATAACAATCCTTTATATAGAAAGATTGCACACCAATGCTTAAATTTTCATTTTAACAAAACTTTATTGAGTAATATGATATAAACAACCGGCTTCATAATATGAAAAGTCAACACAATTTCCGTCTTTTATAACATTAGATTCATATTTTGTATGTTTTGGTCCCTAAATGGACCTTTTTCAACAGAATCTCAAAAATAATAAAAACAATAACAACAGATTGTTAGTATACATTACAAACCTGACAAATACATTGTTGTTAGTGACATAAATGTTTTTTAAAAGCATCATTACTCACTTTACAAGTTTTACATCTCTTATTGTACTCTTTGTGACTCTATTACACCTATAGAAATACAATGACAAAAGAAAGAAAAGGTAAATATGTATATATCTCTCTCTCTCTCAAACCAGCTCAATAGCATGAAAAAATGCAGAAAAATAGTCTAGGATATTTATTATATCAGGCTATTCAAAAAAGGGGAAAATCCTAATGGAGGGAAGAAACATATATCTCTCTATAGCCATTTTGGACGTACAGTATCTTGGACATACAATATCTATCTCCAAATGACCTCTATCTCCACATAACCCACACACCTCGCAATATTGATCCTAAATGCATCATAAACATCTAAACATCTAAAGATGTAACCCATAACTTCTATTAACTCTATATTTATCAGTCTATGAACTCCATGCTAAGTAGTAAAAAAGATAGATATAGCAGAATAGGGGGAGCGATCAACATATATCATATGGTTATAGCATTGCTTTTCAACCCTAATAAATGTCTTGGCTGCGGCCAATGTTCAAATGTCATTAAGGGAGAGTTTTTGACCCATCCACAGACGGGTAAGCGAATCGGGATTAAGCAGTTCTATACATGTGAATCCCGATTTGTGGTATACGTGATTAAGTGTCCTTGCGGTCTCGCATACGTTGGGGAGACCACCCAGCGTGTGCGAGACCACATCGCAAAACATAAATCCACCATCAGAAGGAATGAACTCCTTTTACCGATTCCAGCACATTTTGCTGAACGGAAACATAATGTATCACAGTTAAGATACCAAGCGATCGATTCTGTGCAGATACTTCGACGTGGAGGAGATAGAATACAACTGTTAAAACAGAGAGAATCCTTTTGGATTCACTGCCTTGAGACATTGACTCCAAAGGGCCTCAATAGGGAATTTGATTTTTGCATTAACCTCTAACTTACCTATAATCTAATATGCAATAATATAGCCTATTAATTTTGGAATGTCTATAGACTGAAACATTACAATGAAGATACGGTACCACTCTTTATGTCCCTAGTGAACAGCAACATAATCATATAATCATATATTTATGAAGGAGCGATAATTACAGTAGTATGGAGAATTTACTCCTATCAATATGATAGAATTGTGATACTATTAAAAAGCGAGTGATACCTTATCTAGGATTTGTCCACAACTGTGAATGTCACCCATTGAATGACATTATGTAAATGTGGGATTTGATGTTTGTAGCATCTAATATATACATATATCAAAAAATTGAGGGTATTGATATACAATCCTTTTCTTTTACTTGGTTATAGCAGTAGATTTTCTTTATGATATGTGGATTAATAATATTAGATAGATATATCTACCCTCATATATATGGGTTGATAGAGTAGGGATTGGGTAATCGCTCTTAATTTAAAATCGCCGAGCGAATGTTGAAATTATGACAGCTAGACTTTGATGGAAGGTTCACTCTCATAGCTGTTCGCTTCTAATAAAGATTAGTGATGTTCACACGGCTTTCAATGTCGTCACTTTGTGACGCACGTTGCGCGTGCACCGTAGACACATGTATCTCGGTACTTCATGTTAAGTAAGGGCACACTAACGCGCATGCACGCACACTATAAAAACCCGCGAGATTTACCAGAGTATGGCTCCGGCTCCAACTACACCACCGATTAACACGCTGAAGGTAAAGCTCCATGATCCACACTATTGCAATTGAGAGATATGTGCATCCCATATCAGTGTTACTTGCGATTATATGAACTTGGGTCTAGTGATTCAGAATTAATTAGGGTTGAGAAGCGATGCTATAACCATATGATATATGTTGATCGCTCCCCCTATTCTGCTATATCTATCTTTTTTACTAATTAGAATGGAGTTCATAGACTGATAAATATAGAGTTAATAGAAGTTATGGGTTACATCTTTAGATGTTTAGATGTTTATGATGCATTTAGTATCAATATTGCGAGGTGTGTGGGTTATGTTGAGATAGAGGTCATTTGGAGGTAGATATTGTATGTCCAAGATATTGTACGTCCAAGATGGCTATAGAGAGATATATCTTTCTTCCCTCCATTAGGATTTTCCCCTTTTTTGAATAGCCTGATAAAATAAATATCCTAGACTATTTTTTTTTTTTGCATTTTTTCATGGTAGTGAGCTGGTTTGAGAGAGAGAGAGAGAGAGATATATACATATTTACCTTTTCTTTCTTTTGTCATTGTATTTCTATAGGTGTAATAGAGTCACAAAGAGTACAATAAGAGATGTAAAACTTGTAAAGTGAGTAATGATGCTTTTAAAAGAAAAATTATGTCACTAACAACAATGTATTTGTCAGGTTTGTTATGTATACTAACAATCTGTTGTTATTGTTTTTATTAATTTAGAGATTCTGTCGAAAAAGGTACATTTAGGGACCGAAACGTAAAAAAAAATATGAATCTAATGTTATGAAAGACGGAAATTGTGTTGACTTTTCATATTATGAAGCCGGATGTTTTTATCATATTACTCAATAAAGTTTTGTTAAAAAGAAAATTTAAGCATTGGTGTGCAACCTTTCTATATAAAGGATTGTTACGATTTTTTGGTTTGCACCCATATTTAACCGACTGAGTGCCAAAGACATATTTTTCTATATATTGCATTTTTTGTCTTTTGAGCACCAATACAATGGCACAAGGTTTTTCCTACGATGATACCATGGCTCAACAAATCATGTCGAAGATGCAATTACTCACGGAATTTCTTCATGTCCCACACCATGAATTTAAAGCAAGGGACTATGAACGATTGAAACAGAAATTAGTTGCACATCAATTGCATTGCAGCACGTTGATGGAATACTATAGAAATAATCGTATTCCAAGAGGGCTTCGTTGCCATTTACGCCCTACCCTTTTCAGGATGATGTGGATTTTCAATCAAGATTTGAGGGGATTTTGAACAAATGTTCATTAGATATCATGCTACTCAATGTGGAATTTCTCCATAAGTCAATTGAAGAACTGAATGACAAAATTAATTGCATAGAAGAACAATTGTCATCTAGTACTCCGGAAGAGGATTGGAATAATATCAAAACAAAAACGGAGAAAGTCATCGAAGATCACAGAAAATATATTGAGTCTAATAAAAGGAAAAAATTTAATAGATTTAGAGGACTATCAATTGAAACGCGTTTACAGATGGCAATGGGACAGGTCCTATGGTGATAGATATATGTACCCTGGTTATGATCATGTTTCATCCTCCAAGAGTGATACTTCTTCTTCTTATAGAGAACACCCTTTTTTAGGGCAGGGCCGAGGCAGGACCAACAGAACTCGAGGAAAACGAGGAGAGGGAGGAGGAAGAAGAATAATAGTGGGTTCCAACATGCAGACTCGGTCTCAGGTAAGGGGAAATCACTTGTTGTAAATATCTCTAAAACCAACTTATCTCCCCCTGAGATATCCCTTTTACAAAAGGGGCTATCTTTCAGTCCAACTTGCCCCCTCAATACATTCATATTAGAGCAAGAGCTACAAAGATTTTTTAGATTGGTGCGATTGAAGGTCTAATTTAGTGATGATAGAGCCCTGAAATCAATAGACCAGAATGTATTTTCATTAAAACATCTGAGTCTATTTAAGAAAAGCAAATATATGCCACCGAAGAGTCATCATCCTGTTGAAACATACATAACCCTTACACAGATTGAGATTGATAAAATACTAATGGAAGTGAAACAGGGTAAACTTAAATATCTCTCAAATATCATCATGGAGGAACGAATGACATTAGAGTCTCTCCAAAATAACACCTCAATAACAATTAAGCAGGCCGATAAAGGCGGAGCCATTGTTATTATGGACAAGGAGAGTTACTTACAAGAAATCAAAAACCAATTGGCAGATACTGTAACTTATGAAAAATTGACATGTAACCCTGAAAAGAGAATGCAGGAACGTATTGTATTAACATTACGGAAACATCTAGAAAAACAGGTTATTGATATCTCCATCATGAATTATTTGATAAAACAGAGCCCCATTATTCCGGTGTTTTATGTATTACCCAAAATACATAAGAGACTGAATAATCCACCAGGATGTCCTATCGTTGCGTCAACAGAATCGATCCTGTCCCTTCTAGCCATCTTTTTAGACAGAATATTATCACCAGTGATTCGCCACATTAAATCTTTTGTTATAGATACTACTGATTTTTTGGACAAATTAAGAACTATTCCATTACTTGATAATGGAGATTTACTATTGACATTAGACGTGAACAGTCTCTATACCTCAATCGAACATGAAAAGGGTATTAGAGCCACCAGGGAGGTACTTGAGCGATGGTCAGACCTAAATTTAGAACAAAGAGATTTCTGTTTGGATTTGCTCCAAATCATATTGGAGGAGAATTTCTTCCTCTTTGGGGACGATTTTTACATCCAGAGGAGAGGGACAGCTATGGGCTCTAATATGGACCCCCCGTATGCAAATGCATACATGTCAGAAGTGGAAGAATCCCATATTTATATCAATCACCTATTTCGAGATCATGCTAAGTTTTGGGTCCGCTATATTGATGACATATTTTGCATATGGGGGTGCCCAGAGTCCTCTGCCCTAGAATTTGTTGAGTTCCTAAATGGAATATATCCAGAATTGGGTTTCACTGTGAATCTTAGTGAAACAGAGGTTAACTTCTTGGATACCTCGATTAGGAAGGACCCTACCGGTTTGCTACATTTTGATCTTTATCAGAAGCCAACTGACCGCAATAGTCTCCTGGAATATCATAGTAACCATCCCAAATCCGTGAAAAAGGCCCTTCCTAGATCTCAATACAAAAGGGTCGATAGGATTGTTTCGAATAGGGATATACGTGACATCAGGCTAGGGGAAATGTCCACTAGATTTTCACAGAGAGGGTACCCAGATTCCCTATTGGAGGCTGAGAAAACACATATGAATACAGTAGGAGACACAACAAAAGCAAAGGATAAGAGAATGAAATGTATCGCATGTGTTACCACAAACCATCCTTTTGTGGAGAGAATACAAGGAGCAGTCCGAAAACATTGGCCACTGTTACATCAAGCCTTCCCTAAACTTGAGGAATTTCATTTCCCTCCTATTAGCTGTTACAAAAGATCATTAAACTTAAGAGATAGGATAGTTCGAGCTGATGTGGGTAGTTGTGCTAAGATTCCTAGACAGACCTTGCTATACATGTGAATCCCGATTTGTGGTATACGTGATTAAGTGTCCTTGCGGTCTCGCATACGTTGGGGAGACCACCCAGCATGTGCGAGACCGCATCGCAAAACATAAGTCCACCATCAGAAGGAATGAACTCGTTTTACCGATTCCAGCACATTTTGCTGAACGGAAACATAATGTATCACAGTTAAGATACCAAGTGATCGATTCTGTGCAGATACCTCGACGTGGAGGAGATAGAATACAACTGTTAAAACAGAGAGAATCCTTTTGGATTCACTGCCTTGAGACATTGACTCCAAAGGGCCTCAATAGGGAATTCGATTTTTGCATTAACCTCTAACTTACCTATATTCTAATATGCAATAATATAGCCTATTAATTTTGGAATGTCTATAGGCTGAAACATTACAATGAAGATACGGTACCACTCTTTATGTCCCTAGTGAACAGCAACATAATCATATAATCATATATTTATGAAGAAGCGATAATTACAGAAGTATGGAGAATTTACTCCTATCACTATGATAGAATTGTGATACTATTAAAAAGCGAGTGATACCTTATCTAGGATTTGTCCACAATTGTGAATGTCACCCATTGAATGACATTATGTAAATGTGGGATTTGATGTTTGTAGCATCTAATATATACATATATCAAAAAATTGAGGGTATTGATATACAATCCTTTTCTTTTACTTGGTTATAGCAGTAGATTTTCTTTATGCTATGTGGATAATAATAATATTAGAAAGATATATCTACCCTCATATATATGGGTTGATAGAGCAGGGATTGGGTAATCGCTCTTAATTTAAAATCGCACGAGCGAATGTTGAAATTATGACAGCTAGACTTTGATTGAAGGTTCACTCTCATAGCTGTTCGCTTCTAATAAAGATTAGTGATGTTCACACGGCTTTCAATGTCGTCACTTTGTGACGTAAGTTGTGCATGCACCGTAGACACATGTATCTCTGTACTTCATGTTAAGTAAGGGCACACTAACGCGCATGCACGCACACTATAAAAACACGCGAGATTTACCAGAGTATGGCTCCGGCTCCAACTACACCACCGATTAACACGCTGAAGGTAAAGCTCCATGATCCACACTATTGCAATTGAGAGATATGTGCATCCCATATCAGTGTTACTTGCGATTATATGAACTTGGGTCTAGTGATTCAGAATTAATTAGGGTTGAGAAGCGATGCTATAACCATATGATATATGTTGATCGCTCCCCCTATTCTGCTATATCTATCTTTTTTACTAATTAGAATGCAGTTCATAGACTGATAAATATAGAGTTAATAGAAGTTATGGGTTACATCTTTAGATGTTTAGATGTTTATGATGCATTTAGTATCAATATTGCGAGGTGTGTGGGTTATGTGGAGATAGAGGTCATTTGGAGATAGATATTGTATGTCCCAGATATTGTACGTCCAAGATGGCGATAGAGAGATATATCTATCTTCCCTCCATTAGGATTTTCCCCTTTTTTGAATAGCCTGATATAATAAATATCCTAGACTATTTTTTGCATTTTTTCATGGTAGTGAGCTGGTTTGAGAGAGAGATATATACATATTTACCTTTTCTTTCTTTTGTCATTGTATTTCTATAGGTGTAATAGAGTCACAAAGAGTACAATAAGAGATGTAAAACTTGTAAAGTGAGTAATGATGCTTTTAAAAGAAATTAAAATGTCACTAACAACAAGGGATTTGTCAGGTTTGTAATGTTAAAAACTCTGTTGTTTTTGTTTTTATTATTTTGAGATTCTGTTAAAAGGTCTTTTTTAGGGCCAAAAAACATACAAAATTTTTTATCTAATGTTTTTAAAAACAAAAATTTTTTTGATTTTTATTTTATGAACCCGGATGTTTTTTTCATTTATCAATAAAGTTTTTTTAAAAAATTGAAATTTTAGCAGGGGTTTTGGGCAACCTTTCTGTATAAAAGGGTTGTGTGAATCACTATATTATGGTCCTTAACGAAATGGGGATTTTAAAGTGGAATTTCTCCCTCAAAAATTTTTAAAAGTGGCTGGGGTAATTTTTTTTAATTTTTTTTGGGTCCCTCTTTAAATTTTTTTTTTTTTCGCAATACTACAGATCCAATTAAAAAAAAATTGTTTCTAACAGACATTGTTCTTAAAATTGTCAAAAAGTGGCAAGGTTTTTTTTTAAATTTTTTTGGGGGCTTTTCTGTGCATCAGCATACAAGGGTCCTATTAAAAAAAAAATGTTGTTTCTAAAGCTTTTGTTTTTCACAATTGTCCAAAGGGGCTAAAGGGTCATGCTTTAAATTTTTTGAGGGCATTTTGTGTGAATGCAGCTATCACAGGTCCATTATAAAAAAATTTGTTTCTAAAAATTTGTTTTTCAAAATTTGCAAAATGGCTCAGGGGTTCATGTTTTGGGGAATTTTTGGGGCATTTTGCTGTGAAAGCAGTGAACAGGACCTTTGTAAAAAAATGTTTTTCAAACAGAATTTGTTTTTCCCAAAATTGTCAAGATGGCTAGGGTGATGGTGGTCGAAAGGGAATGGGTAGGACCCTGTTAAGGAAACATAGGAAAAATTACTTTTTTTTGCAAGGATTTTTAAACATGGCAATACCTGTATTGAGGACAAACCCATTTAATACAATTAAAAAGAGAAAACAAAGACATGGGGGATTCCACCTTTTTTAAAAATGTGTTTTAGAATTTAAAATAAAAAAACACTTGCTGTACAAAATAGCGGTAAAAAATTCCTCTAAAATTGACAAGGGAGTACGGGAAGATTGACCAATGTGGTTACAGAGGACATGGAAAGGGAGCCGGACAGAGAACAAAAAACAGAGACAATTTCCCCCACCGTTGGTAAAATAAGGAAAAAAAGAATCCCAAGAAAAGGGCACCTGGGGAACGGGAGGTTAACCACCTTTTTCCAAGTAAAACCCAAATTGTTCCCACTCATAGGGGGCAGCGTCCCCGGGGTCTTGTTTTATGAGAAGGCTGGAGGTCTTACCTCACCTTCCGTTCCGAAATTGCTTCAGCATCTTTTTTCGTTGCTGTCATAAGGGAATTTTTACCGTTTTAATTTGATGCGGACCCCACCTGGCTCTCCCCGCACCCACTGAACCCCGGCCCTGGCGTGAAACGCGGTTAATAGATGAAGCCCTTGCCTGGGCCCCACCGCACCTGAAAGTCTGGCCCTGGCACGGACCTCCGTTTTAACAGATGGCGAGGGCGCACGGTCTCACAGAGATGGGCGAATCGTTTCAACAAAGTGGAATTCTTTTAAATTTAGGAAAAACTTCTTCGGGGAAAAAATTTGAACTTTGGGGTATTCGGGAACAATTTGCTTTTGATTGATAAAATGGCTGCGAGCACATGGCGTTTACAGGGGGAAAAGTTTCTGGGAGGAAGAAGGGCATGCCTGATGACATTGCAGGATGAAGCCAATCAGAGCCCGGGCGGGATTCTTGACGTCCCCGCACTATAAAGACCGACCGCGCCGGGGCTCACACTCCTCTCCTGTCGACAGGGAAGGTCTGCTGGGGGTAAAGCGCTTTCTGAAGAACTGTTTTTTACACAGCGTTTTTGTGGGGTGTTCAGTTTTGTCTCAGAGATGTTCTCTGAATGTTCATTTCTGTTTTTTGGGGTATTGATTAAACCCAGTGTGGTCCATGCAGCTGCATTTACTTCAATACCCAAGTGGGATCTAAGCATTTCCCTGTTGTTTTTCATTTTTTCTGCTTCTTTTTTTTTATTGCGCAATTTAATCAGGGGTTAATTAAAGCTTGTTTTGTGGTGTGTGACAAAAATAAACCGTCTTTTTAACGCCAAAATATTTATTTTTTTTTTTTTTTGGGGTAGCCTAAAAATTCCAAGCAAAAGTTTTTTTTTTTACAATTTTTTAATCTCTTGTTGTGTGGCGGTAGAAAATACGCTTGTACACGTACAAAGTACTATTTGGGTGGCTCAATTTTATTGCGCAATTTACATCCAGGGGTTAATTAAGCGTTGTTTTGGGGTGTGTGA
This sequence comes from Phyllomedusa bahiana, assembly GCA_025379985.1. Classification (NCBI taxonomy): domain Eukaryota; kingdom Metazoa; phylum Chordata; class Amphibia; order Anura; family Hylidae; genus Phyllomedusa; species Phyllomedusa bahiana. The sequence goes on along the minus strand of JAODAL010028366.1, from coordinate 27,500 downwards.
AAAAAATAAACGTTTTTTCAACGCCAAAAATATATTTTTTTTTTGGTAGTAATTCAAAAGCAAAGGGTTTTAATTTTAACAATTTTATCTTTTTGTTGGTGGCGTAAAAAAAAATACACCATTGTAACTCGCTAAAAAGTTTCTAGTTTGTGGGGGTCAATTTATTGCGCAATTTCATCCAGGGTTAATTTAAGCTTTTGTTTTGTGGTGTGCTGACAAAAATAAACCGTTTTTCAACCCAAATATATTAAAATTTTTTTTGGTGCCTAATTCAAAAAAAGGGTTTAATTAAAATTTTTTATCTCTTGTTGTGTGGGTAGAAAATACCCATTGTAATCGTCAAAGCATAGTTTGTGGTGGTCAATTCTATTGCGCAATTTTTACATCCAAAAAGGGGTTAAATTAACGGTTTTTTTTTTTTGCTGCTGTCTACCAAAAAAAATAAACCGTCTTTTTCAACACCGAAATATACATTTTTTTGTAGCATAACAAAAGCGAAGGTTTAAATTAAGCCTGTTTTTTTTTACATTTAAAAAAACCCAGTGCTTGTAAAACAATAAAAAAATTTTTTTCGGGCCCCCATTTGTGGAGCGAAAATTTATACCCAAAGGGGTTCCCCAAGTTTGTTATGGGTTCATTTGGAGTCAAAAAAGGGTGTATATTTATCATATACAGATAGCTTATAACAGTGTCTGTACTTTTTGAACAAACTTATTCAGACGGAGGTGCAGGCCTGCAACGCGGTGGCAGTGGCACAAAATTTCTGAAAGGGCCCGGGCGCGCCACAAGGGACGTCGCAGGGGTCACTGGGGTGAGGCCACAACTCCCGCTGTCATCTAGCGGCCCGGGGTGTTTTTCGCACCCAAGGTTTCTTGTTGGTTTGACTAGGTATCCTCTTCCTCCCAATGACATCTGAAACCCCAAAAGAGTGGGTGGGAACCTCAGACACAACATTATTTTGGCAGGCCCGGGAGGGGTCAGCGGCCCTCCCCCTTCCCTCAGCCCGCATCTGCCCCATCCAGTTCCCTCACCCAGGATTATAGTGGTTTTGGGCTCAGCGACATATAGCGGGGATGACAATTTGGGAGGGAGTAGCAGCTACTTGGCAGCGAAGAAATGGGGCCAATATCCCCCAGTTCTTGAGTAGGCGGCAAAGTTAATGTGGAGAGGGGCTGGGAGGTCATGTGGTGGGGTCCCCCTCGGCTTACCAAACCTTTGAGGGGGACAGTAGGGCGATGAAACAAAAATTGATAGATGTGCCGACCGCACTTGGAGCCGGTGCCCCCCCAAGGGCTTCTCCGCGGAAAGAGGCGTAAATTGCCGGAGGCGGGCGCACCCCAAAAAGTGGGTTGTGGGGCCCTGAGTCACGGGGGAAAAGCCAGTGTGAGGTGGGGACCAAGGGGGCCCGGGGTAGAAAACCGCTTCGAGGCCCAAGACGTAGCGGCACAGGGTCAGGAGGCAGCGGCGGCAGTAGCTTTTAAATGCGGAGGTTGGCGGTAAAAATCGCTACTCGCGGTGGGGCGTTCTTTGCAAGACCCCGGAGGAGCCGTTTATGGGTAATGAGATCTGGGGCAAAAGTGAAGCGGGGGGCCGGGAGTTTTCGTTGGCACACGGCCCTGCGTCAACACATGCGCTCACCATCGGTGGCCCTGGGAAAAAACTGGCTCAGATGTGGGGGTCCCCCTGCCCTGCAGAGCACCGGCCCAGTGGACTCATCCATTTCACCCGTAAGGGGCCCCCACCCCCTCTGCAAAGGCAGCTGTTTCTCTTTGACATCCCTCCCGGCCCAGTGCCCCTGCTCCGTCCCAAAGGCCCCCGTCTTTAAGAGGGCGTTTGTAAAGAGACAACAGTATGCGTCCAACATCCTAGGTGCGCAGCTGCCCGTGCTCCGTCCGGTTGGTACTGCAGCCCCTCCCTTTCCAAATGGGGACTCTGCACCATTCAGAGAACTAAGGCCCTTGGGTGCCGACCCGAGAGGGAGAGTTCCAAGCCGTAATTTTTTTTCCAAAAGGCGTCCCCAGCACTCAAAATATGTGAAAACAAAAAGGGGGGTCAGCCCTTTGGTTTATCGGTTTGTTCCAAGTTACACGGCAGGGGGGACTTTCTGGGCTGTAACTCGGTCGGGGCCTTTTCCATGCCCTTTTCCCCGGGCCCGGGGGTGAATGTGTTCCCGCCCAGGCACACCAAAAACTTGGACGGAGACGCCGCTTTTCCCCCGTTGCAAATGCTGCTCCTGGCCAATGTCCGCCCCCTCCTCCTCCACCACCCCCACCATCTCACCCTCCACAAGTACTGCCTCCATCTACCACATTGTGTGGGCCAGCGGTGTCAGCAGTTCTACACCTAGCTGCCTGGGCGAACGAAGTCACAAGGGAGGAAGCCCGCTCATGAGCAAAAAATGTGTGGGCTTTTTCCGCCCCAAAAGCAAATCGGAACCATGGTGCGGACATGGGAGGAACATTTGTCCGCGGGCCCGTGTTAATTGGTTGTAAAAAGGTTCCCTGAAGTTTCCCCAAAATTTCAGAACATTTAAAAATGGCCGGGAAAAACTGTGCTGCACTTTTCCATTCGTACAAAGCCGGAACCCCCCTCCTGATTTGCAAGCCAGAACGGCCCCCCCAAAACACCTTGATATGCGATGTTCCACCCTGGTTTTTCCACCCTCCCACAGTTGGACCGCTGTATGAACAGAGAAAGGCCATTAACGATTTTTTGATCCAGGCAGACAGAAGTACTCCCTTGTAATTTGATTCGCCCATGGAGCTCATGCGTGACCTGCCGTTTGTTGAGGCCATTCGGGTGGGATTATTTGTCATCGCCGGACTACGGGGTGAAAAACGCATTCCACTGCTTCATGTCCCGGACAAAGCTGAAAAATCTGTTGGGGAGGGGCGGAGATGTGGGGATAACTGTGGCCACATGAGTCCGGTGGGGCTGAATGGGGGGAGGGGGAGGAGGCATTGGGCAGAAGATTGTCTGGTGAAAAATGTGGCCACCCGGTGACAAGAGAGGAGGAAAGGAAAACTGGAGGGGTGGATGGAGATGAGGAAAACAGGGAAAATGCTCCCAAGCACCGGCAGTTTACAGTGGAAATGGAGGCAGGGAGCCCTCGGAGACTTTTGGGAGAGTCCCGCAGCTGCTTTTTTGCCCGGTAGTGCAGCCGAAAAATCGCATCCCAGAGGGGTGACTTCTGGCTCTCCCCCCTAATGGGCCCTCGTACCGGTCCAAAATGGGAGCCTTTTCCAGCTTTGAGAGGGAAGACAACTAAATATATAGGGAAATCTCCGTAATCAGTTGGCCGCTGTATGGCGGCATGTCCCTCCTTTGACAGGTCTGACCGGGGGGGTTTTTCCTCAGCGTCCGTTTACTCCTGCTGTGGGGGAAGGTGGGGGGGGGTAGGACAAATTCCGCTCCATCAGCAGTAACCCAAGTTGGAGCACTAATGAGGGAGCTTTCCCTTCACCCGCCTAGTAGGGGGGTCACCGCAGCACAGAGAGGACATGGAGCATTCCCTTTAACCCAAAAGGTTGTGGGCCCCTTGGAAGCCTCTGCCACCCCCCTTAGAAAATCCGCTGGACTAGGGCAGCCAAACGGGGTGTTGGCCGCAACTTGCCCAGTTTTCAGTGGAGAAGCGTTTTTTTTTGCCCCGGGTTTGTGGGATCAAGGGGTGTTCAGTGCGGCGGGGGCCATCGTTCCCCCAAAGGGGAAACCCCCTTGCCCCCGGGAAATTTTAAGACTGACCTTTGCAAGAGAAACGTGGTTTGGCCAGGATTTCCAAAACACCAATGCCCTTAGGGGTCGTCTGGGTTCAAACTACCTGCCTCAGCCACTATTTGATGCCGCCCCCGCCATGCCCCTTCTGCTGATAGTTTTCTCCATCTGCCTTTCCCCCGTCTTTTCCAGGGGTGGTTTGCCCCCACCCAAACTTGTCATTGTGCCACTTATGTGCTCTGCTGCTGTGCTGTTGGGTGTTGCCGTGACACCACACTGTGCATTTTGCCACTTGGCCTGGTACGTTTTGCACCTCCAGAATGTCTTGTGCCACTTTGACCTCTGCTGTTGTCCTTCACCCTCCATTTCTGTCTTGTGCCCTGCCTACCCCATGCTGCGCCGCCGTGCCTCCGTCTCGCATTGTGCCGCTCTGTGGCCAATACTATTTTGCACCAGAATGTCATTGTGCCACTTTGACCCCATGCTGCTGCTGTGACTCCCGTCCGGTGGCCCCCACACTGTTCATTGTGCCATGTCTACTCATGCTGTGCCGTGGTGCTGCCGTGCCCTCCACACTGTGGCCTTTCCTGTTTTTTGCCCCCTCCAAAATTTTCATTGTGCCACTGTCTGACCTCATGCTGCTGATGGGCTGCTGCCCTGCCCTCCACACTGTTCATTGTGCCCTGTCTGCCCTTTTGCGCTCTGTTGCTCCTGCCGTGCCCCCCACACTTGTATTGTACACTCTTTGGCTACTCCTTTTTTGCCGCTGTTTGTCATTGTGCCACTGCCTACCCCATGCTGCTGCACCCTGACCTCACACTTGTCTTGGCCCTCTGCGGCCTGGGACTGTTTTCCACTTCCCGAAATGCATTTTGCCCCTTTTCTGACCCCAGGGGTGGCCCCCGCCGTCACCCCCACTTGTCACTAATGTTTCACCAGCTCTCAGTTTTTTTTTTTCCGCTTTTGCGCCCTACTTTATCAGGCTGTTCCTGCTTCATTTTTTTGGTCTTTTTTCCCCCTAATGCCCAGGGCATTTTATGTGAAACGATTTTAAAAGGGGGGCGGCAGTCATGTGGTGTCATACTAAAACACAACATTGTATGAAGACAAACCCGCTCCCTGCATATTTAAGCTGGCAAACGTTTAAAGCCCCTGCAGGCTCTGGGCGCCTGGGGAAAAAGCTGTTTTTTTTAACGTGATTCGGCCGAAGTAATTTGGGGCCCAAACGAATTTTGTTGGAAAATTCGGCGAATTTTCCCAACCGAATTTTTGAGGGTTCCCCATTTAGTCTCACCGTTTTTGGGGGAATAAAGGGAGCTTTTAAAATTTCTCTAAAAAAAACGATTTTGAAAGGTGATTTCTGGAGGTTAAGTGTGTCAAAAAGGGCCCCAGGGTGGACACAAATTCCAATTTGAGGCTTAAAATTTTTTTTGGGGGTGGGTATATGGGGGGGCTCTTTGATCTCCGGGGGTTGTCCCCATCCTGAAGAAGGGTTTTGGGGAAAAATAACACCCTTGTTTTTTTGGCTAATCCTCTCAGAACCAGGAGGCAAATGTTTCTCAATAAGAAGTGTTTTGGGGTATTAGGACATTTGTATTTCTTATGGGGGGTGCGGACGAATTAAAACCCTCAAATTTAAAAAATTCCTTTTTTAAACACTGCAGGGAGGGGTGTAAAGTTGTTTGTTTTTGAAAAAAAAAGCAAAAATTTAAAAATTGTAAAAACATAAAAAAAATTTCCCCAAAAAAAATTCTGTAAACAAAAGTAAATTACCAAAAAAAATTCTAAATGACAGTCACTGTACAAAAAAAGCATTGCCATTTGGATCTGGGGGTCAAAAAAGGTTCAGGCTATTCTGCGGAACAGGCAGATTTAAAATCAAAGTCCAGGGAAAAAAAAAGTGGTTGGTTCAAAGACCCTTTTCCCAGCACTTTTTAATCTGTGGGTCGACAGGGGTTTTGGTCATTTGCGTTCCAGGCAGGTTTTAGTCTAGTCCAGTGAAACTAAAATGGGGGTTGAAAACTCCTTTTTCCGGCCTTTTTAAATGTGGGGCCATGCAGGTTTGGGATCATGCTGTGGCCCGGAAGGCTAGCAAAGTCCGTGAAACTAAAATGGGGTTGAAAGACTCCTATTTCCCCCGGATTTTTTTTTGTGGATAGAAGGTTTAATGGTTATACGTGGTTTAAAAACGGTTGTCAATGCCAGTTCAATAAAAAAGGTGGTTGAAAGACTCCTTTTTTCGGCACTTTTTAATCTGGGAAAAGAAAGGTTTGGGGCTATCTGCTTTCCCGGACAGGGTATTTAATGTCCAGTTCAAGTAAAATGATGGTTCAAAACTACTGCCTTTGGCATTTTTAAATTTTGGGTCTGCAGGGTTTTAAAGTCATGCGTGGTGCAAGAAGGGATAGTGAATGGTCTGTGAGTTTTTTTTGTGCTTTTATAACCTTTAATTGGGCCCAAGATGTAGCCCGTATCCATTTGACTGTTGTGGATTTTTATTCCCGCTTCTCCCCTCCCCGTTTGGGTGTAAAAAAATGAAAGGTGTTGTTTCCCCCCCATTGACTTTTAATGGTCATCGGCGTTTAAAAATTATGCTATCGGTAAATTTTTTTATAATTGCCGATATCGTAATGACCCAATCATAGTCAACTAATCCTCATTACACTTTTTGTTGGGCTCATTTCTATTGGCAATTTTTGACCAAGGGGGTTTAAATTTTGTGTTTTTCTGTGTTGTGGTCAGTTAAAAAAAACAGTGTTTTTCAAGCCAAAGAAGAAATTTTCCTGTAGCATAATTTTCATTTTTCCGAAGGTTAAATTAACCCTGTTTGCGCTTTTCTTTCAGTAAAAATTTTTCCAGATTTTTTAAACACACATACAAGTAAATTTTTTCCTGCCCCCTTTGTGGAGCGCAATTTATATCCAAGGGTTTCCCCAAAATTTTTATTGGGTTCATTTGGATCAAATACAGGGGGGTGTATTTTCATATACAGATTCTTCATTAAACAGGTCTTTAATTTTTGAACAAAAGTATTCAGACAAAGAGGTGAGGGCCCCACAGGGGATGGCAGTGGCACAACATTTTGGGGCAGGCAGGTGCAATACATTAATGGGCGCCGCACAGGGGTTTTTCGGGGAGGGGCCCAAACTGCCGGTGTAATCTAGCGGCCCGTGTGGTACCAGCAAACCCAAAGGGGGTTTTAGGTTGATTTGGTCATCCACTTCCCCCCAGATGCATCGACAAATCCCGCAAGGTTGGTGGGCGTCAAACACAAACCCTTTTTTGGCGTGGCCCCGGGAGTGGGTCAGCGGCCCCCCATGTATCAACCCGCCTCTGTCCATCCGGGTTCCTCACCAAGATTACTATGTGGTCTGGGCTCAGTGCCACTATACAGCAAGGATGAACAATTTGAAGAGGACAGTCAGCAGCTACTTGGCAGCGAAGAAATGGAGTCTTCTTGCAGTAGACGGCAAAGTATAGATGTGGAGAGTGGCATGGGAGGTCATGTCGTGAGGGGTCAGCCTCTGCATACCAAGACCGTTGAGGAGGACAGCAGTGAAGATCAAACAATAATCGATGATGATGTAGCCGACCGCACTTGGGAGCCGGGTGAAGCAAGGGCTTCATCATCGTCAGGAGAAGAGGGCATCAGCTTGCGCCGCAGGCAGCGGCACAGCCAGCAAGTGGGTAGTGTTGCCGTGAGTAAGTAGCGTAGCAGCAGTGCGAGGTCGGGAGCCAAGCGGCCACGGGCTTGAAAACCCACTTCGCAGGTCCAAGAAAGTAGCGCACAGGGGCTCCGCGAGGCAGCGGCGGTAGTAGTCACTCTGCGGAGTGTTGGCCGTAAAATCAGCTACTTGGCGGTGTGGCAGTTCTTTGCTAAGACACCGGAGGAGCCGAATATGGGTATATGTAGAATCTGTGGGCAGAAAGTGACTGCACCGTGGCAGTATACAGTGGAGATGGAGGCAGGGAGTCTCTCAGAATCACTTGCGCACATCGCCCGCAGCATGCTGATTTGCCTGGCTAGTGACAGCCGATTAGTCACCATCTGGCAGATGGATGAGTTCTGGCTCTCCACCTTCTTGGACCCTCGCTACCGGTCCAAAATAGGAGCCTTTTTTCCAGCTGCTGAGAGGGAGGACAAACTCAAATACTATAGCGAAATCCTTGGTAGTCATTTTGCTAATGTTCCGAAACCATTTTTGGCCAAGGCAATTCTACCTCCATCAACTTCTTCATTAATACCTAAAAAAGTTCCCACGCTGTTTATTATGAAGTATAAATGTGGTAGTTTGAATCCAGTTTCTGCGTGACACCAATATGTTGAAATGCAGCATATGAAATTGAAGGAGACCCTAAATACAGGAAATGTTTTAGGTGCTTATTTTGCATTCAGTGCCATAAGTGATGGAATTTAGTACAAAACTGGAATACTGAACTACAAGCAGATGCTGCAAAACTGGCTTGGGATGAGCTTCTTCAGTATGAAGAATGAGAATCGTATGTCCAAATTACAGACAGGAAAAAACGCCTCCACCTCCTCCTTTAGCTCCGTCTATCATATCCGTGTACCATACCTCTTGCCTCCGTCCCTTGACCACGATCCTTGCCTGCTGTCCTGACCTTACGCTTGTCCCCGACTCCGAGTTTGCCTTACGATTTTGTACCTCGCTACATCTCGGCTGCCACCGCAAGCAACTCACGTCAGGGGTAACGACCTGCTAGACTCCCGCCACAGCAAGTCCATCCTGCTTTGCGGCCGACTCTGGTGAAAACCGGGACCTACTTAGATTCCGCTCCCTGGCGTGGCTATTGCCATTGTCCCTTTACTGTGCTGCGATCTGTGGTGGCTCCGGTAACCTACTTCTGTGTTCTTTGACGCTATGGTAGGATCTTAGCCCTCAGCTTGTTTTTTTCCAGCTGGCGCTGCCATGACTTTATCAGGCTGCATTCCTGCTTCAGTTTTTGGTCAGTTTTGCCCCTGTAAGTGCAAAGAAAATTTTAGAGTGAAGGGATTCTAAGAGTGGCGGCAGTCATGTGCGTGTCATACTAAAACACAGCATTGTATGTAGACCAAACCAAGCTACCTCTGCATATTTAAGCATGGCACAACGTTCTACAGCACCCTGCAGGCTCTCTGCAGCCTGGAAATAGCTGTTTTTTAACGCAATTTGTCCCAAAGTAATTCGGACTGAAACTAATTTTGTTGGAAAATTTGGCGAACCAAATTTTTGAGAAATTCGCCCATCTCTAGTTGTGGCACATCTTGGTTGTAGATCACACTTAGTCCATCCTGTTCATGATGTAATTCTGTGGTGGACCGAGGGAGGCAGAGGAGAGGGATGAAGGGAGAGCGGCAGTCGCAGGCCCGGAGATTCCTTCCTTGTCATGGTGGTTGTACACTTCGCTACCTACATCTCTCATGCTCCTCTGACACCTGGCACAAGTGAAGAGGGGGTCTGCACTATAGTTGATGGTGGTAATTGTAGTTCCCCTGTGGCACACACCTGCGGTGGTTAGTGTGTTAGTGCTCTTGGTGTTCAGTACAGAATAAGCAGGCAGGAGACAAAGGGTTAATGTTTCAAATCATATGCTAGCAGAGGCCTTCTTACTAATTCAAAGCTTTATTGAAAAAAAATCTTCAAAGCCAGTCCAAGCCACTCAGTACACTCATGACAGAAACAGTGATCCTCACAAAGTCAAGTCTCCTACATAAATGCCTTCCAGAATTACAGTCTGGGATATCTTCACAAGGTTGGGAGGTATTGGGCCAGGCAAGAGGCTTAACTGGGTCCCAAATGTCATGAGGTCTGGAGGAACTAGTATTACTTCACAAAGTCTCCAGAATCCAAAGTCCTGGTCATTCTAGCTGAGACCTTCGCTGTTGAATTAAGTCCACTCTCGTGAATTGAAGAGTTAAACCTGCACCCAGAGCCCAGGAGCAACATAACCTTTATCAGGGTGGCGTGATGGATTGCACCTCTGACATCTTGCAGATGATGATGACACTGATAACCCAAAGGTAGAAATCAGTGGAAAAACCGATGGAGAAACCCAGGACTAAATTTACCTAGCTTATAAAACCTACCACTACCCCCACTCTATGTGTGCATAATGATTCCCGCCATTAGCTGTTGAGTGGCAAGGACTGGTTATGTCAAGTTGATGATTTATGGAAAAAACAACAAAATCTGTTTTATCATTACATTCTTATTAAGCTCATCAAATAGTTTGTTTAAACTGATTTTACTGCTATACATCCTTATCGAAGTATCAGATATCTTCAACACAGCTTTCCTTGAGACAGATGCAGTGCCTGCTAACAGCAAGAGATTCAAGGCCTCCCTCCTCCCCCAGATGATACAGAGGAGAGTTTGGGAATGTGTATTGTCAGCCTAATGTGTAGATGCTAATTCGAATCTGTCTCTTAGCAATCGCCAATTAAGAAATCATATAGTGATAGAATAGTCATGTGATTAAAAGTTATATTGGAATGTAATTTACTGTGATTAAATCAGATTTCTGCCCCAGACTGACCGTGTGGGTTGTATCTCTCATAGCTCAGAGCTGTCAACAGTTTTAATAACATTAATTTGGAGGAGACATCTAATTGGATGAGGAGTAGAAAGGAAAGATACTTCTACACCTAATTTATCATTTTGACATTTGGTGCCAGACTCTCAAAGTGAACAGCATCCTGGATTGTCCGAATCTTGGAGCCTGATCAACTCCATACAAAAAAGGTAAGTTCACTGATTTTATAAATCTGTGACTTATCTTTTTCGGACAGTCTAGTGAGTCTGTTGGTGGTTGTCGCCTCTCTTAGGAGACCTGTAGGCGTTCAGGTGTGCCTCCAGAGTGTGGTCTGGTACTGGTGTGCGTATCATATGCGCATACCTTTTAAACGCTACCAATTGATGTCTCTGATTGTTGCTCTGTAAAGTATACGTGACTAGATAGCGTATTTTCCTTTTTGTATCGTATTTCAGTGTAAGCCAGAAGCTGGGCTCCTGATGTAAATGAGATATCAGGGATAGAGTCCCTGAGAAGAGTCCCGGTAGCAACCGAAGCCTGTTATACAGATGATCTGAGTTTTTGAGAATACCTAAGACCTGCTGACGAGCAGAGGATATTGCATAGCTTTTAAAAAAAAAAGTGTTTGGGGCTTAACCTCAACATACATTTGCATATATTTGTTCTGTTTTTACCTAGCGACTGTATTCAGATTTAATATACACTTAGTCTGTGTCATTAGTTCATTAGTTATCTCCTAGTTGTTATCTCCGCGAGTCTTCATGCTGAATTCTGGCAAGCACTCAAGAGTTAGAACGCAGAGTGTATAATCTTTCAGCTTCAGTTCTAAGCATCTATTAAGGGGGGTTACAGCTGCGGGCTCGCATTTTCTCCTCTCGTCTCTGTGGCGTACTGAAAAATTATAGCGCTCAGTCTAAAGGTGCAGTCGAGTAGTTGTGACCACTCACCGGCTGAGCTTGTCTCGAAGAGGAAAGTAGGAAAATATGTCGGACTTGAAAAAGTTAATGAAACTCTCTGTGTGCAACGTGCATAAATCACAGAGATTACAAGCTAACATGTGGGAGACAGCACTGAAAAAAATTGCAGAGACATTCTACAAGTTAACGGTGGCTTGGCAGAGAACGTGTTCAATTGCAAAGTATAATTACATTGAAATTGAATGCAAAAAATAAGAAAAGAATGACTACAGCGTATAAGTATTGTATAATGAATGAGGTGCCGCAATTTCAAGATGGCGAATTTCAATGTTGGCTGAGTTCCAATTGTCGTCATCAGAATTCCATCAACGCTGAAAGTTGCATCGATTTTGTAGGAAACGTACAACACTAATCCCACCTTTTATTAATTATCTCACCTCCGGCACCCCCCAGTATTCTTCCATCAGCTCCGGTGCCGGAACCTCCCATTACTTCCAGTACCCATTTTAAGGAAGTCCTTACACCCTCCACATCCGGAAATGCAAAACCAAACCCTGTCCCTTCCACTTCCGGTGGCCATATTTGTAGTCCCAAGCAATCCAAAGAACCCGGAAGTTCTTGCTACACATAGTAACATTCCTACTCCCACCTCTCCTCCGGGCATTCCACCTGTTACTGCTAATGTTAACATTGACACGCAACTGTCGGGTGATAAGGTCTATGCCAGCACGCCTGCAACATCACATCCAGCCCCGCAACCACTATACCCTTTGTTCACTGCCTCTGGGACATTCTATGTACCATCCTCCTCTATAGCCCCTATTCTGACTTTCAAGGCTAACGGAGAGGAAGGGGGAGGAGTACAAGCTGCCATTAGCTACAGGGGGCCAGGACTCACATCTGCAACCCAAATTAAAGAACTCCAGTATTTATCCTATTGCTCACAGCACACAGACTGCTGCTCTAGGAGAGGACACATTACTCAGAACACCCGCTGACTTCCTTGGAGACACTGCCCACAGGTCCTATCATCAAACTCCATGATAACACGTCACAGTTAGACAAACTACTCGTCACCCTAGGGGTGAATATCTGTGCCCTAAAAGTGAATCCAAATCACCTGACGTTTATACGTTCATTACCTCAATTTGGGACACAAACACCACTCTTATCTTCATTGTGGGGAACATTATCCAACAGGATACCACGGGAATAATTAATCCTGCCAATGCATATCTGCAGAATAAAGGAGGTATTGCTGAAGAAATTGTGAAGGAAGGTGGGATAGAGATACAAGAGGAATGTGACAAAATTATTGCTCGTTCCAGTGGTGCTCCTCTTCTGAAGCAGTTATCACTCGAGCAGGCCGACTGAACTGCGAATATATTATTCATGCCGTTGGACCCTTTTACAATAACGTTTGCCATGATAACTGTGTCCACCTGTTGAAACAAACGATGCATAATGTGCTTGAATTGGCCCAAGCTAACAAATTCCAATCTTTGGCCATACCTCTCGTTTCTTCGGGCATATTTGAATTTCCACCTATGGCATGTATTCATACCATTCTTACTGCATTGATTGAACACAAGTCAATTCCTCCAGTACGTGAAATACAGATAGTGGTACTAACAGATGCTATGGCCAAATGTCTGAAGACTATGTGGCTCTCCCTTACTCAAACTACTCCCTCTCCCAGGGCAACTTCACCCTTGTTCAGGAGTATAACCTCAGTTCCGTTGCAACCTACACCCACATTACCTCAACCGCCAGAACCAGACTCATTCATGGACTTACCCCCACCTTCAGCAGCACCACCACCACCTTCTGAGTCACCAGATTCTCTTTCTCTTCCTGCGATACCTTCTCATCCATCATCACCAGCCATAATACCCCAGAATCAACCAATCTACGTGCCTTTTACACCCGAACAAGTCAATAATCTGCTAACCCAAATGCCAGACCCTGAGAAGAACCCTATGGCATTTTACCGTGGCATCAGATACAGAAGACATATTCTACCCCTTGGAAAGACCTATACCATGTTGCCAGCATCAAGGCTGGTGATTCCTTTTGGCCCATTATAATATCGGCTCTGCAAGAGGATAATGTCGAGGACATCTGTGATTACACCTCTGGGGAAGAGTTCTGCTTTCATCTTCATTCTTGGGCAAAGGAACCCTTGGATGAGTCCTCAGTCAATATCTTCAGTTCTACTGAGAGTCTTACTGAATCTGTGGAGAATTTTTATCACCGGATGTCTGCCTTATTCCAGGACCATGGATTTGACATGAACACTAAAGCTCACAGAATCCTCGCGTTTGTCAAAAGTCTCCTTAAACCCATTCGGGGTTATTTGGAAACTATTCGAGCAGAATATACAGAGCTACCCAGAAGTAAACTTCTTTCTATTGCTAAGGCTCAAAGTTCTTTGTTGGCTCAGACTGATTCCTCTCAACAATTACAGTTACAGTTACAAATCTGCAAGGCAGCATGATTATACAGCTTTTGCAAACATAAACACAAGCTGAATATAGGGGTCAAGTAGATGTCAACAAACATGATATATAATGCAATTATAATGCAATCAATACAGATATTAGTGCAAATATTAGTAAACATTATTAAACCTTTAGTAGTGTATTGTACCACCAACTACTGTACACCACAGTGGCAGCATGGAAGCGTCATATGAAACTTCCTTGATGTCACTGGTTGCAGGGAGCATGTCCTGACACTACAGCTAGACTAAACAGTTCAGCTGTGATGGCGGCATACACAGCAGAGGGAGCTAAATGACTTCAATCATCCTCTTCCTATCTGCCTCCCACTCAATCCCAACATGGCCTATCCAGATTTTCTGGGTGCCTACTGTGAGGGATGTCAGTCAGTTTTCCGGGGTGCTGGATAAGCTATCCAGCATCTAGGAGAGCCGAGTGGCACTCCATCCTCCACAGCAGGCACCTAGCATTTCTGGGAGTCTGCTGTGGGTGGTGTCACTCAGCTCTCTCTGAATGATGTTCCATCCCCCACAGCATGCACTCAGATTTTCTGGGTACCTGCTGTTCTGGATTGCACCCAGATTTCTTGGGTGCTGGATAGGCTATTCATGTCCAGGGAAGCTAGGTGGCGCCCCATCTGTAGGGTTTCTATTTTTTTTTTTTGTTTGTTTGTTTTTTTAACAGGTTTCCCTTTTCGATTACAACAAATTTGTTGAACTATTTTGGCCCAGCGATGACTGTTTCTTTAATGAAAGGGTCAATAAGTGCTGGTGTTGGGGAATGTTTATTTAAATAAACATTTTTTTCTGTTGTTTTTCTGTTTTATTTTTTACATTTATTTCCAGTGTTATTAATGGATGCATCTCTTCTTTACTATCACTGGGGCTTGGTGTCAGCCAACATTTGTTTTTTTCCCCAAAATAGTTTATCTAACTCCCTCTCACTAGCCCCAAGTCCCCAAAAGGAAACCAGGGGGTTAGGGGAAAGATCTGGGTTTACTGCAGAAGGGGCTATCTATTGTTTTTTTTTTTTGATTGGCTGAAAGGCGGGATATTTTTAGGAGGGGAAAGGGACAATTTTCCAGGGGGCCTTTTTCTCAACCTGATTTTTAAAAGGGCCCCGGGTTTTTTGGGATTCTCCCGGGGCTGGGTTATGGAAAAAGGGGAAACCCGCATAGTTTTAAAAAAAATATATTTCTTTTTAGATCTTTAAAAACGTGGCGTCCCCATATATTTAAAACCAGCCAAGCTTAAACCGAGAGCTGCAGCCTGATGCTAACACAATGAAAAGGTCCAAAAATATTGGTCCTTTTCCTCCCCCCAAAAAAAAAAAAATCACCCCAAAAGCCCCCCCAGAGGTGGACCATCACATTAGATGTTCCGCCTTCTGACGGTTAACAACCTACGTAGGCTAAAAATTCTTTTTAATCCCTATTTTTTTTTGTATTTTTTAGTATAATAATAGGGGAGGGGCAAATTGGGATTCAAAACGAAGTGGAATTCCTTTAAAAATTTTCGGGAAAAACTTGGGTTAACGAAGTCAAAACCCTTTGGGGTACTTGGGGGTAAAACGAAGGTGCTTTGATTTTTAAAAGGGCCCTGCGGCAAAATGGCGAAAATGGGGCTAAGCACTCTGGGAGGAAAAAAGGGCAAAAGCTTGCATGACATGTGCAGGGGTAAACCCAAAAATCAGAGAAAAAGGGGTTTTCTTTTGACGTCCCCGGGCACTTTTTAAAAAGTGGGGCGCGACGCCGGGAGCTCACATTTCCTCCACTGTGCCACCCAGGGAAGGGCTGCCGGGGCTGAATACTCTTACTAAAGAATTGATTTTTATTTTCGATTTCTGGGGGGGCTCAGTTTGTTCAGAGACTGTTCTCTTAATGTTCTTTTCTAATTTTTTGGGGAAATTGGTTCTGAAACCCAGTGTGGGTCCCCCCAGCAGTTGCATATAAAATTCAATACCCAAGGGGGTTTTCTAGCCATTTCCTGTTGTATAATTTTAAAGAAACAGCTTTTTTTTACAATCCCAAATACCACTTCATTTTTTGGCTGCCCCAATTCTTTTGCGCAATTTCTTTGGGGGTTTTAATTAAGCGTTGTTTTGCTGGGTGGGGCTGACCCCAAGAAACGTTTTTTTACGCCAAAATTTATCTTTTTTTCCTGTCCCCTAATTCAAAAGAAAAGGGTTTTAATTACAACTGTATTCTTGTTTTGTGGCGTAGAAAACACGAAAATTGTAACCGCAAACAAAGTAAATTTTTTGGGCGGCTCTATTCTTTGGCGCAATTTACACCCCGGGTTTAAATTTTAAGCGTTTTTTTGGGCCGGGGTGTGCTGACAAAAAATTAAACCGTCTTTTCAACGCCAAAATAAAATAATTTTTCCCTGAGCCTAATTCACAAGAAAAGGGTTTAAATTTTAAAAACTGTTTTTTCTTTTTGGGTGGGGCGTAGAAAAACGCAATTGTAACACCCCTACAAAGATCCCATTTTGGGGGTCAATTTTTTGGAAACAATTTACTTCCGGGGTTTTTAAAGCGTTGTTTTGCTGGTGTGCTGACAAAAAAAAACCCGTTTTTCAACCCCCCAAAATTATCCCTTTTTTCCTGTACTTTAAATCACAAGAAAAAGGGAATTTTTAAAAACAACTGTATTTTTGTTGTGTCCCGTAAAAAACGAAATTTTGTAACACGCTACAAAGTCCCAAATTTTGTGTGGCTCAATTCTTTGGCGAAAATTTATTTCCGGGTTTTAAAAAAAGGCGTTTTTTTGGGCTAGTGTGTGACAAAAGTAAACCTTTCTTTTTCAACGTTTAAATATATAAATTTTTCCTGTACCCTTTAATTCCAAGCAAAGGTTTTTTTACAACTGTTTCTCTTGTTGTGTGGGTAAAAAACCACGAAATTTGTAACATGTAAAAAACTACTATTTTGGGGCGGTTTCAATTTTTGGGAAAATTTACACCCAGGGGTTTAAATTTTTAAGCGTTTTTTTTGCTGGTGTGCTGACAAAAATAAACCGTTTTTTTTCAACGCCAAATTTAAAAATTTTTTACCCTTTTACCCTAATTCACAAGAAAAGGTTAATTACAACTTTTTCTCTTTGGGGTTTGTGGGGCAGAAAAAAAGCAATTGTAACACGTACAAAGAATATTTTGGGGGGCTCAATTTTTTGGGCGCAATTTACACCGGGGGTTAAATTAAGCGTTGTTTTGCTGGTGTGCTGCCCAAAAAAAAACCCGTTTTTTTTTCAACGCCAAAAATTTTTAAAA
This sequence comes from Phyllomedusa bahiana, assembly GCA_025379985.1. Taxonomy (NCBI): domain Eukaryota; kingdom Metazoa; phylum Chordata; class Amphibia; order Anura; family Hylidae; genus Phyllomedusa; species Phyllomedusa bahiana. The sequence goes on along the minus strand of JAODAL010028366.1, from coordinate 10,568 downwards.
ATTTTTTTCCGGGTACCCCTTAATTCAAAAGAAAGGTTAATTAAAACTGATCCTTGTTTGTGGGTGGGGAAAAACCCCAAATTTGTAACACCCTACAAAGCTATATTTTTGGGGCGGCTCAATTCTTTGGCGAAATTTTAAAATTTCCGGGTTTTTAAATTTTAAGCGTTTTTTTTAAGCGGGGGTGTGCTGAAAAAAATTTAAACCTTTCTTTTTCAACCCCCAAAATATATACATTTTTCCGTACCCTTTAATTTCATGTCCGAAGGTTTTTAAGCCTGTTTGTGTTTTTTAAACATTTAGAAAAAACACACAGTTTTTTTTTAAACCCGCACATACAAGTAAATTTTTCCGGGCCCATTTGGGGAGCCCCAAATTTATACCCAAGGTTTCCCCAGGGGGTTAAAGGGTTTAAAATTTGGAGTCAAAAAAAAAGGGTGTGTATCTATCATAAAACGGAATTTTTCACCCAACGGGGTTCTGTATTTTTTAAAAAACAAAATTTATGTCGGGAAAAGAGAGGAGGGGGGCTCTGCACTGCGAGTGGCAGTGGCAAAAAACTTTTCCTGGAAAGGCCCAGGTCCCCCGCACGAAAGGGGGAACCCCGCAGCAGGGGTCACTCGGGGGGGCCCAAACTGCCGCTGTCATCCCAGGGGTGTTGTTAAAAGCAACCCAATTTTTCCCTTGATTTTTAAAACAGGTCACCCCTTTCCCCCAAGATGACATCTAAACAACCCCAGCCAAGAGCCCGGGGGGGAAACCCTCAGACGAAACCCCTTTTGGGGGGGTTTTGGAAATGGCCCGGGAGGGGTCAGGGGCCCCTCCCCCTGTCCTCAGCCCGCCTTGTCCCACCCGGGTTTCCCCCCAGGCCAGAGATCATATGTGGTTTTGGGCTCAGGCCACTAATATAGTGAGGATGAAAAATTTTGAGGAGGGAAATCAGCAGCTATTTGGAGCGAAAAAATGGGGGCCCAATATGGGCCTGCTTTTGCAGTGGGCCCGGGAAAAAGTAAGATGTGGAGAGTGGGGAAGGGAGGCATTTTTGGTGAGAGGCCCAGCCTCGGCATCCCAAGCCCGGTGTTGAGGCAGAGTGACATGAAACCAATAGATGATAAATTCCCATCCGCACTTGGGAGCCGGGGGAGGAAAGGGGGGAAATTCATCACCCGTCAGGGGGAAAGGGCTTTCAGTTTTGGCGATCGACAGCAAGGGGGTCGTTTTTGCCTTTTTGAGTCAGCAGGATAGCAGCAGGGGTGAGGTGGGGACCCAAAGGGCGGCAACGGGGGGTAAAAAACCCGCTTGCGGCCCAAAAGAAAGTAGCGGCCAGGGGCTCAGCGAGGGGGTGTGGAAATTTTTTGTTTGCAAGATACCGGAGGAGCCGAATATGGGTATATGTAAATCTGTGGGCAGAATTGAAGCATGGCCAGGGGGGGGGGGGAAATCATTGGCCCCACGGCCCTGCGTCAACAAAATGCGCGTCCCCCATCCGGTGGCCGGGGAAAAAACGTGGCTAGATGTGGGGGTCCATCCTCCCGCCCCCAGCAACAGAAAAGCGAATTTATCCCCCAGTGGACGCATGCCATTGCAGCCAGTAAAAGGCCCCAAACCACCTCTGCAGAAGGGGAGCTTTTTCTCTTTTTCATATCTCCCGGGGGCCCGATGCCCCTGCCCCCTCGCTACCATGGCGCCAGCAGTCCCTTCAGCGGGCGATTGCAAAGAGACAACAGTATGCTCCAACCCCCTAAGGGGCCAGCTGACCGTGCTCCTTTTCCAAATTTTTTTGGTATTGCAGTCCCTCCCTTTCCCCAAAAGGGGACCTGCACCATTCAGGAACTAATGGGTGTTTCCGAAACCGAGTGGAGAGTTCCCCCAAACCGTAATTTTTTTTTCCAAAAAAGGGGGTACCAGCACTTCATAAATTTTTGTAGAACGAAGGTGGGGGCAGTCCTTTTAGCTTCGGTTTGGTTTCCAAAGGGGCACGGCAGCACGGAAAGCTGGAGCTGTAACTAAAGGTCCGGGCCAAATACATGTCCTTTACGGCCCCACTTGGTGAATGTGCTTCCCCCCCAGGCACACCAAAACTTGGAAAAGGAGATGCCCCTTTTCCCCACGGTTTTCAAACTGTGCACCTGCGCCAATGTCCGCCCCTCCTCCTCCACCAAACCCCCACCAAATTTACCTCCACAAGTACTGCTCCATCATACCCCCAAAAGTGGGAGGGGCCCCGCGGTGTCACGCAGTTCAAAACCTGGCGTGCCTCGGCGAACGAAGTCAAAACAGGGGGGGAACGGCTCCGGTCAGCAGCAAAAAATCGAGGGGGTGGCTTTCTCCGCGCCCCCTGCCAAATCAGAACCATGGTGATGGACAAAGGGAAGGGAAAAGGTGTCCACGCTGCACCGAGGAGGGGGGGGTTTATGCGCCCTGCATGGGGGCCCGGGGTTTAATCTGGGTTTTGAAAAAAGGGTTTTAAGTCTTCCACCGAAAACTTCAGAACATTTGGGGAAAAGGCCGGGAAACGGAAAATGCATTTATCCATTCGTACAAAGCCGGGAAAACCCTCCTCGAGTTGCCAGTGGCAGAAAACCTCCCCCAAAACACTCCCGGGTATGCGATTTTCCCCGCTGGAATTCCCGCCTGCACATGTTGGAACCCAATGATGAACAGAGAAAGGCCATTAACGGTTTTTTTTATGATCCCGGCAGAAAAAAGTACCCCCTGTGTAACTTTAGTCAGCCAAATGGCCCGTCATCGTGACCCTGCCCTTTGTTGAGGCCATTCGAGGAGGCGATTTATTTGCCCGTCGCCAGGGCTAAGGGGTGAAAAACCCCAATTCCCCTGCTTCATGGGCCTGGGAAAAGATGGGTGAAAAAAACTGTCTGGGCAGGGGACTGGGGACGTGGCGAAATCATCTCGTGGCCACATGAGTCCGGGGGGGGACGGGATAGGGGGGAGGAGGAGGAGGAGGACTTTTGGGGCAGAAACATTGTCTGGGTGAAATAGTGGATTTTCTACCCAGGTGACAAGAGAGGGGGAGCAGAGCAGCTGGGAGGGGGTGGATTGGGAAAATGAGGAAGACGGGGGCAGATGACCCCCAAACACCGTGGGAGTATACAAATGGAAATGGGGGCAGGGAGCCCCCCGGAGTCCCCTTGTGCAGAGGCCCCCCAGCATGCTTATTTGCCTGGCTAGTGACAGCCGAATGTCAGCATCCCGGGAAAGGGTTTACTTCGGCTCTCCACCCTATTGGGCCCCCCGCTACCGTTCCAAAAAGGGAAACCTTTTTTCCCGGGTATTTAAAAGGGAGGGGCAAACTCAAATACTATAGGGGAAATTTTCCGTAGGTTTAGTTTGGCCCTTGTATGTGCGGCAACGTCCCCCCTTGAAGGTCCCGACCCGGGGGGTTCCCCAGCGCTCCGTTTCTACTGCCGCGGTGTGGGGGGAAGGTGGGGGGTAGGAGGGAGTACCAGCTCATCAGCAGCAAACCTAAGTCGGAGGGCATTGATGGGGCAGCTTCCTTTTACCCCCTAGTGAGGAGGGTTTTGGGCCCGCAACAGCAGGAAAATGGTGTTCATGCGGGGGGCCATCGTTACCCCCAAAGGGGAAACCCCCTTGTCCCTGGGAAATGTGGAACGAAATACCTTTTTCAAAATGAATCAGGCGTGGAATCCGGGCAGGATTTCCACACACCCAATTTCCTTAGGGTCAGTCTGGGGGTTTTTAAAAAAACCCGCCTCAGCCCAAATATTTTGATGCCGCCACCCGCCTGATCCACACCCTCTGCCCGAAAAGTTTCTCCTTTGCCTCCACCATCTTTACAAAAGGGTGGGATTGCCACCTACCTCAACACTCTGTCATTTTTGCCACTCTTTTAAAACCTTTATGTGCTGCTGCTGTTTTCTGCGCGGTCACCCCCACACTGTGTCCCTTGTGCCCCCTTTTACTCATTTCTGTTGCTCCTGCCCCCTGTCCCCCTCAAAATCTGGCATGTGCCCTCTGTGGCCTTTCTTTTTTTTTTGGGCCCCCTCCCGAATTTTCTTGTGCCATTGTTCTGACCTCAAGGGTGCTGCTGTGGTTTGCCGTGTTTCCCCCCACTGTGCATTTGCCACTTTCCTTTAACTCATGCTGCTTCCCCGTGACCTCCCCCTCTCATTCCCTTGTGCCCCCTCTGTGGCCAAAAAACTTTTTTTGCCCCCCTCTAAAAAGGGCATTGGGGCCCCTTTCCTGACCTATGCTCTGCCGCCCTGCCTCCGCTCTCAGTCTTGTGCCAACTTGTGGCTTCCTCCCCGTTTTTTCCACCCCCCAGAATGTCATTTTTGCCATGCCGACCTCATGGTGCTGGCTGTTGTGACCTCCACACGGTGTGATTCTGCCAAATCTGGGGGGGCCCCAATATGTTTTTCCACCCCCAAAAAAGTCATTGTGCCACAAGGGCCCGACCTATGCGCTGCCGCCGTGACCCCCTCTCAGTCATTGTGCCCCTCTGCGGCTTTCCCCCTGTTTTGCCAAACCCCCAGAATGTCATTTGCCACTTTCCTGACCTCATGGGCTGCCGCCCCCGGGCCCCGCTCCCCAGTCAATGGGCCCTTCTGTGGCCCCTTCCCCCTGTTTTCCACCTACAGAAAAGTCATTGGCCACTGGGCCCGACCCCATGCTGCTGTGGGTGCCCCCGTCACCTCCCACTCTGTCACTTAAAGTTTTGGCCCCCTGAGCTCTCAGCTTGTTTTTTTTTTTCCCCTTTTTTTCTGGCAGACTTTTTCAGTTTCTTCCCGCCGGTTTTTTTTTGGGCGTTTTCCCTCTTTTGCCCCCCGGGAATTTTATAGGGGAAGCATTCTAAAAACGGCGGGCAGTCATCTGCGTTTTCATATTAAAACCCAACATTGAAGAAGAAAAAACCAAGCTCCCCCCCTGCATAAATTTTAAACATGGCACAACGTTCCCAAAAGCACCCCCGCAGGCTTGTGCAGCCTGGAAATAGCTGCTTTTTAAAAAGATTCGTTCCCCAAGAAATTTGGAAAGAAAAAAAATTTTGTCGGAAAATTCGGGAAAATGAACCGAAAACGAAATTTTTTAGAAATTCGCCCCCTCTGATAATATACAAATACATTTATTTATACAATATATTGCAATATAACAGAAATGAACCTGTATGTACTTTAGTCCATATTACTCCTGGAGAATCCTTATTTGCAAATTTCATTTTTTCATGGAGCTATTGGAGCTTGAGAGCTGGTAAAAGCATAGCTCTACTGCAGACTGCAGCTGCAAGACGTTTTTGGAAGTTAATTTCCTTTCTCAAGCATCTACCAACCCCTTTTGATGATAACTTAGCTCTTCCCCGTACCCATAATGACATTGGATTAGTGTCATCCTTGTAGTGATGCAAAACACTTCTGGTGACACCCAAACCCCAAGATAGTAATTTGAGAGGCCCTGTTCGATCCTCCAATTTCTGGGAAACTGGAATAAAATTTTAAATAAATCAACACATAAGCAACAGAAAATAATTATTTAAATAAATACTCCCTGACACCAGCCCTCATCGACCATTTAAATAAAGCAATAGATGCAATGCTGGTCTGAAGTAAACCAACGAATCCAATGTAATACAAATGAAGAAACTTGTAGAGAAATAGAAAGACTACAAAACACATTAGTACTAAACTATCCCCTATACACCCTAAAGGTCACGGCACCATAATCTCTGGGGTGTTGTTTCTCTGTCTGTTATGCGACCTAGTTGCAACAAAAAATATAACCCCCACCTAACACTATATAACCCCTCACTTTCGCCTATCACTGTATAGCCCCTCTTACTTCACTTACCACCTCATGGGGATGTTGTTCAGAGGTGAGTTACAGCCAGAAATGTGCTGGAAAAGTGAGCAGTCTAAAATGTTTGTGTGGTTAATCCACAGGGACAAGTCATGGCCAGGAGAAGTCATCATGGCGATCTGGAATGAATGGAAAAGAAAAGGGAAAGGGAATTACTCCCATCAAAGAAGACATCATCTGGGAGTCACTGGATATAACTGCACTGTATATATGTCTTCCGTGTGCCTGTGTATAACTGATATTTACAGTGCTGAGCTGAATTTTCCATTGGGGAGCAATTTATGCCTTATTTTCTTATGGCACCAGAATAACTTATCCCAGTCCATATGGTCACTGTATGGTGGTAATATATGTCTGCAGAGCACCTGTGTACAATTGGTATTGGGTCACTGTATGCCAAGAATATTGGTAATGATTTATATTTAGGAACAGTATGGTAGTATTATTCAGTTACTATATGGTGGTCATGGTCTGGTGGTATTAATTAGTCACTATGTGATGGTGATATACGATCATAGTGTGGTGGTATTATTCAGTCTCTGTGTGGTGGTGATATGTAGTCATGGTGTCGCGGTATTATTCAGCCACTATGTGGTGGTGATATGTGGTCATGGTATGGCCGTATTATTCAATCAATATTTGGTGTTGATATATGGTCATGATGTTGTTGTATTATTTAGTAACTATGTGGTGGTATCTTGTCATGATGTTTCGGTATTATTTTATTTTTGTTTAGCAGTATCATTGAATATATTATTCTTGATTTGGTCACAGTGGCATTTGCTTCTTGTAAAGCAATATTATATGGTCTGTGTATGACCATTATACAGAATTATCATCCATAGAACACTGCCTACTAGCCATAGCTATTAGTAGGGATTTATGTATATAAAATACACTTCTTTATATAAATACATCTTTATAGACCCAGTAATGTGGCTGTTGTGTTGACACTGCTCTGCTGGACAAATCTGGGCATGATTCTGTGTGCTTGGACATGGTTAGAGGTGTGTCCTGGTGTGATGTCATGTACTTGGAGGTATGGTAGGTTTTACTTATGGTAACCCTTTTAAGCCTTGTTAACAGAGAAAATTGTGTTTCACAAGTAATAGCTGATAACACTTTATTTGCCACCTGGTATAATTACACAATTACACTGAGCACACAATGAACAAACAAGTACATCAATTTGGGGCACTTAGCGTAACTGCAGACTAATTGAAAGTGTATGCAATGTATATAAAAATTTAAAATATTAAAAGCCTGAATACAGTAAATAAAATTATTACTGTGAATATTAGGCTGCCTTGTAATATGCAGAACATGCATCTCATATCATTTAAGGATAATATTAACCCATTTCATACACTGATTCTTGGCAACAGCAATTTGTTTTTTTTCAATTATGCCTTCAAATAGCCATTATTTTTTTCATCTACATACATGTGGCTGTATAAAATGTGTTTTTACTACTAGTTGTATATTGTACTGGATGTTATGTTTTTTGCTTTGGTTTTTACTGAGTTCACTATGCAGTATAAATTTTAACTTTATTCCGTGAGTCAATATGAGAAGGCAAGACAACAAAAAAAGGAAGATTGAGTGACTATATTGACTCCACAGGAGTTTCACTAATTTTTTTTTACTGTCAGACTGTAAAAATTAAAAAATTCTGCAATTTTAGCTGAAAATGTTTCATTTTTACAGGGAATGCTGGGAGAAAAGAAGCACCCGAAAATTTGTCAAGCAAGGTCTTCCAAGTTTGGGAAGACACTAGATGTGGCTGTAAACTACTGTGTGGGCGCAAGGCAGGGCATGCACGTGAGGGAGCTCTATTTTTCTTTTGAAACGCATTTTTTGGGGGGTGCCATGTCACATGTGCAACGTCCCCAAAGTACGAGAACAGGTGAAACTGCCAGATACAGAGCGGTTCATGGGCTTTTTTTTTTGCAGGATGAGCTGATGTTTTCATTGGAACAGTGGGTACGGAAAGTATTCAGGCTCCTTTAAATTTTTACTTTTTCTTTCATTGCAGAAATTTGGTAAGATCCAAAAAGTTAAATTTTTTGCTGATTAAAGTACACTCTGCAGGCCGTCTTGAAAGAAAAAAAATTGAAATTTAGATATTTTCGCAGATTTATTAAACAAGAAAAACTGAAATATCACATGGTCTTAAGTATTCAGACCCTTTGCTGTGACACTCCTATTTAACTTACATGCTGCCCATTCCCTTTTGATCCTCCTTGAGATAGTTCTACTCCTTCATTGGAGTCCAGCTGTGTTTAACTAAACTGATTGAACTTGATTAGGAAAGGCACACACCTGTCTATATAAGACCTCAGCTCACAGTGCATGTCAGAGTACTTTCCATACCCATTGTACCACTTTGGTATTTATATGCCTTTTTGATTACTTTTTATTCCATTTTATGTGCTGCTGAATGAATGACAATTGCAATTCTGTGACTCTTTTTTTGTTTTATTTTTTTCACGGCATTCACCGTGCGGGTTATCTGACAAATTTATAGAGTAGGTCGTTACACACGCAATGATGCAAAATATGCTTTACTTTTTTATCTTTTTTTGGGAGATTAGGGCAGTGTACATGTTTGTTTTTTTCACTTTTTTTTTTCCATTTTTATTTATTTTCCCCAATGGGAACATGTAACCGTTACCTTCAGATCATGGTTCAAAAGAAAATCAGTATATAGCATGCTATGTACTGGTCTCCATAACGACTGTCAATCATCATGCCTGCCCATGACCACATGGCACATGGGAATGGTGACATAACAGGTAGCCCGGAATGCTTTGCAAGGCTTTTGGGTTGCCTGTGAAGTAGTTGGGTGCCACGACTATATTGCAGCAGCGCTGACAGAAGACAGGGAGCTCCCACCTTCTATCTTTAACTTAGCTGTGGCAATCGTGATAGATCACGGCAGCTAAGGGATTAATCACCCGCTGTTCGAGCTCACTCTAATTGAGAGTGATACAGCATGAGCCCAGTTGTAATATACAGCTGGTCCCATGTCACGATCGTGTGAGCTCCACTTGTGAGCTCACAGAATCTCCATGATGTTCCCATACGTCAATCTGTGGTGACCCCTTCCCAACCATGACATATGGGTATGTAAAATGTCGGTAATGAGTAAACAAAAAAAAAGGTTTGAAAGTATAAAAAGCAATAAAAAGAATTAAAAGATCAAATCACCCCCCCCCCATACCATTTTACAAATTAGATAATTTTTTTGTCGCGTCCGTAAAAGTTTGATTTATTAAAATATAACATCCCATATGCTGAACACCGTAGAAGAAAAAAATTCCAAAAGCCAAAATTTAGGGCGACATATATGAACTTTGGTGCTGATAGACCAGTTGAAAATAACTTTAATGCAGTGAAAGTAGTGTTTTAATAAAGCCAGCTCACCTTTGCATGAACATGGAGGTGCCTGGCTTGATCCCAGAAGGCCACTGGTGAAGCAGACTGTTACGATTTCAAAACGATGGAGAGCAGGCCCAGCACCAATCAAAGTAAGAAGATGGAGATTTTATTAATTATTACATTAGGTGAGTAATAAAAGGCTAACGTGTTTAAAGTTAGCAGCAGCCTTAGTCGTAGCTCAGTAACAGTGAATTCATGCAACAGTTAAAAGCAATTCACTGCCCCAATGGGATGACAGCATATAGTTCTGTCCTAAGCCTGGTGGGTGAAGATGTTAAAGGGATACAACACCAACAAATATACACAGATTAAATGTATACATATGCATATACTTTATTGAACCTTAAAAAAAAAACTAAAACAATCCCAAATTAACTCTAAAGGATTACAATAATAAAAAAAAAAAACACAGTGGATGATGCAAAAGGGCCAGAAGGAAACATAAAGCAAAATTAATTACAAAACACATAGAAAAACATAATAGAGATTTCTGATAATTACTTTAATTATGACAGCATCCTTAATTTGTTCATTCACAATTTTACACAAGATCAATTGACTGTTCTTGACAGAGGTTTGACTTTTGTTCATACCAGTAAATTATGTATACTATATTGGATGTAAACAAATTTGTAAGGGGTCTCACCATTAAAAAATATTTTTTTCAGCAACCAGTTTTCAAAAATTTCAAAACTCGACATGTACATTCAAGTAATTTTGGGGGAAAAAATTATGCCATTTATCCTAAACAGATACTAACGGAGACAATGGATGCTTATATAGTGAGTAGAGATGGGCGAATTTCTCAAAAATTCGGTTCGGTCACTTCGCCGAATTTTCCGACAAAATTCGTTTCGGTCCGAATTACTTCGGCACGAATCACGTTAAAAAACAGCTATTTCCAGGCTGCCCAGAGCCTGCAGGGTGCTGTAGAACGTTGTGCCATGCTTAAATATGCAGAGGGAGCTTGGTTTGGTCTTCATACAATGTTGTGTTTTAGTATGACACGCACATGACTGCCGCCGCTCTTAGAATCGCTTCACTATAAAATGCCCTGGGCACTTATGGGGGCAAAACTGACCAAAAAACTGAAGCAGGAACGTAGCCTTATAAAGTAATGGCAGAAAAAGCTGGAAAAAAACAAACTGAAGCTCAGGTGGCAACATAGTGACAGAGTGTGGAGTGACGGCGGCAGCCACAGCAGCTTGAGGTCAGACAGTGGCACAATGACAGTCTGGTAGTGGCAAAACAGTACCAGGCCGCAGAGTGGCACAAGACCGTGTGGAGGTCACGGT
>JAODAL010028365.1:0-53448 GCA_025379985.1 Phyllomedusa bahiana | reverse complement strand
TAAAATTTTTCACTATTCTTGATTTCCATAATTCCTAGACATTTATTTCTTCATGTTGCAATCTAAATGTTGTAGAGTGCAGAAGCATGCTCACCTATTTTAAGGACACAGAAGTGGTTGAAGAGCGCTGCAAACATGTGCATCTACTTCAACATTGTCTACCTGGATTTGATAGTCAGAAACCACTTACAGAGAGCTTGTCATTACTCCTGACATTTATTTTAACCCCTTACGACATATGATGTACCCATACATCATAGGTGGGAAGGGATTCCCGTAAACTGATGCATGGGTACGTCATTCAGTGTACGGCAGCTAAGGGAAAAAAAGATCAGCCCCACTGCAACGTGATTGCGGGGCGGCGATGGCTTCTATGGCAACCCAAAACTCTAAGAAAGGCTTCCAGATTGCCTAAGTCACAACACCACCACGGACATGGAGATTGACAGAAACAATATGTACTGTTATGTACTGTAGCAGCGATGTTATAGATTGCTGATGTAGGTTCCCTATGGGGACAAGTAAAAAAATTGTAAAAGTTAAAAAAAAAAGTGAAGGCAAAAAAAATGTAAAAAACACAAACATAAATAAATAAAATAAAACACATACACAGCCCTTTTGCCATTACAAACACCAATCACCTCCAAAAAGAATAGACATAAAAAACTACAAATATTTGGTATCGCTGTGTGTGTTATGACTTAGCTCATAAATCTGTCAAGTTGTTTAACGCACATGATGAAAAAAAGCAACAAAAAACAGTGACAGAATTGAAATTCTTGTTCATCCTGCAGCAAATTAAATGGAATAAAAAATTATCAAAAAACCCTTATAAATGCTGAAGTCATCCCAATAACAATGTCAGTTTGTCCCGAAAAGAACCTCTTACCCACCTCCATATACGGCAAAAAACAATTTTGGGGCTATTATAAGAGATGGATGCATAAATATTGCTTTACATAATAAAAATACTTTTTTTTTAAAGTGCTAGAACACAAAAAAACAATATAAGTTGGGTATCATTGTAATTGTATTGACCCATGAAGTAAAACTAACATGTCATTTATACAGTACTGGATGGTGAACACTGTAACAAATAAAAATAAAAAACACTATCAGGATTGCCGTATTTTCTTCATCCTGCCTCCCAAATAACAAATATGGGGTAATCAAAAAGTTACTGTATACAGCACTGTACACAGAAAAATGAAAAAAGTTTGACTCTTGTTCACAAGACGTTTTTATAATCCGTTTAAGGATCCGTTTAAGGATCCGCAAAACGGATCTAACAATTGTCAGTGTGATTAATATTGTGTTCAATGGCAAAACGCATCGCAGTTCTCACGTGAATCAGCGATGCGCATTTGAGGCTCTCCTGGCACTGCGCTTTTCGCATCCGCTTTTATAGAATTGACATGTCAATTCCTTATTGCGGTTTACGCAAGAGAAAGCTATAGAGATATGGAGTGCGCTTATTATGGCACCTGTCCCAAAAGCGCTCCACACACCAGGTACTAGCAGCTTCGCTTATGCATCCTGAAAGCTGATGCGAAATGCCGCAGGATGATCGGACGAGCAGGTGGATCTGAGTGTGAGCGGTTCAGTTGGATCGGCGCGGTGAGCAGGACGGGCTGGGCTGCAGGTGGATCGTCCGTGGACCGGATCGCAGGGACCGGAGCAATGTGATGTGCAGACAGGATTAAGATGGCGGTGCGGGCAGGACATTGATTGAATGTAGGTGCGGCAGGACAGTGATTGAATGGAGGTGGCGGGCATGACAGTTGATTGATGGAGGTGTGCGGACAGGACAGTGATAGAATAGTGAGTGTGTTCAGGACAGTGAAAGAATGTAGGGATGCGGGCATTACAGTGATTGAATGGTAGGTGCTGGGCAGGACAGTGAATGAATGGAGGTGGCGAGCCAGGACAGTGATTGAATGGAAGTGCGGGCAGGACAGTTGATTGAAAATGGAGGTGCTGGCAGACAGTGAATGAATGAGGAGTGGGCAGGACAATCATTAATGGAGGTGCTGGCAGGACAAATCATTGAATGGATTGTGAGGGCATGACAAACAATGAATGGAGATATGCGGGCGAGACAATCATTGAATGGAGGTGCGGGCAGGACAATGATTGAATTGAGGTGCGGGCAGGACAATGATTGAATGGAGGTGCGGGCAAGACAATCATTGAATGGAGGTGCGGGCAGGACCATCAGTGAAAGGAGGTGCGGGCAGGACAATCCATTGACTGGAGTGCGGGCAGACAATCATTGAACTGGAGGTGCGGGCAGTACAAAATCATTTAATGGATGTGCGGGCAGGACACTCATTGAATGGAGGTGCGGGCAGGACAAACATTGATGGAGGTGCGGTCAGGACAATCATTGAATGGGAGGTGAGGGCATGGACAATCATTGAATGGAGGTGCGGCAGTGAAATCATTGAATGGATGGAGCTTGGCAGACCATCATAGAATGAAGTGCTGGCATGACAATCATTGAATGAGGTGCGGGCAGGAACAATCATTGAAATGGAGGGGCGGGCAGGACAATCATTGAATGGAGGTGCGGGCAGGACAATCATAGAATGGAGGTGCGGGCAGGACAATCATAGACTGCAGGTGCGGGCAGGACAATCATTGAAGGGAGGAGCGGGCAGGACAATCAATGAATTTAGGTGCGGCAGGACAATCATGCATGGAGGAGCGGGCAGGACAATCTTGAATGGAGTGCGGCAGGACAATCATTGAAAGGAGGTGCGGGCAGTGACCATCAATTGACATGAGGTGCGGGCAGGACAATCATTGAAAGGGTTGCGGCAGACAAATCATTGAATGGAGGTGCGGGCAGGACGAGAGAGAATGAGAAGAGAAGAAAAGGAAAAAAGCATTCAAACGGATCCCAAATAAAGTAACAACTGCGCGTTTTGCGGTCTGCTTTAAGGATGTGTTTTCACTGTGCAAAAACGGATCCGTAAAAAAGATCCAAAACAAACATGTGAACAGTATAAGGGCATGTTCACTATCGCCCGTTTTTGACAAGGTTTTTGGACACAGGGTTTACGGAGGTTCCTCGCCCAAAACTTGTCCAAACCACAATCAAAACTCGCCTGAACACGCATCATCAGACGCTGTTTTTTGAATAGAGGCTTTGATCAGGTTTTGATCAGGTTTTGGATCAGGCTTTGGATCAGGTTTTTGACGAGGTTTTCACCCATACAAATGATTAGCCAGGACAAAAACCGCGCCGAAAACCATGCCAAAAACGCACCAGAACCGTGCTAAAAACCGCACAGGAAACCGCGCCTAAACCGCGCCTACAACACGCTTCAAGAATGACATGGCACACGTTCTATTTTCCATTTCTTCAAAGAAGCGTGTAAAAACCTCGTCGTGTGTGAACTACAACAAGCTTTTACAAAGGAATCAATTAAATGAACTGGGGGCTTTTTGGGAAGCGTTTTTGGGACGAGGTTGGGCAAGGAAAACTGCTCCGAAAACCTCGTCCAAAACCTCGTCCAAAAACGTCGTGTGAACATGGCCTAAGGCGATAAAAAATGTGTTTTTATTGTGGAAAAGCAATAAAACATAAATAATATACAAATTGGGTATTGCTGTAATTGTATCGACTTGCTGGACAAAGCTAGAATGTTATTTATACCGCACAGTGAGTGCTGTAAAAAATAAAAAACAATAACAGGATTGCTGTATTTTGCTTATCCAGCCTTGCAAAATCACTGATAAAAAGTGATCAAAGTGTCATATGAACCCCAAAATTGTACAGATGAAAAAGTTACATTATTCTGCAATAAACCATAATACAGCTCCGTACGGGAGAAAAAAAAAAAAAGTTATGGCTATCAGACTATAACAACATAAAAACACAAGTTTTTGCAAACACATTTCTATTATGTAAAGTAGAAAACATAAAAAACTATATAAAATTTATATTGTTGTATCAACCTGCATAGTAAAGTTATCCTGTCATTTATACCGTACAGCTGTAAAAAGGAAACCCAAAAAACAATGGTGGAATTGTTGGGGTGGGGTTTTCCATTTTCACCTGAACACCTGTGATCCCAAATGCACAATACATTGAGTTGAATCCAAAATAGGGAGACTTCTGGAAGGTTTTCACCTGAGCAAGGTTACTTTGGTGCTTTAGCAAATGGAGACATGGCACCCCACCAACATCTGCATCCAAAAGGCCAAATAGTCTCCCCTATCCCTTGTAATGCCTTGCCATGTGCCCAAACAGCAGTTTACACCCATATTTAGGGTATTGTTGCACTTAGAAGAAATTGCATAACAAATTTTCGGGTACTTTTTTCCCTGGATTACTTGTGAAAATGAAACATTTTAAACTAAAGCTGTATATTATTGGAAACAAATAAATTTTTCCTTTTCGTTGCCTAAGGCAATGTTCACACGGCTTATTGCCGACGTAATTGCGGGGACGGATTTCCCCCAATTACGCGCGCCGTCTGCCTGCATTTGGGTGCTGGTCGGGTGGCAGGCTGCTCGCCGGCCCAAAAGACCATCAATATTTCAACGGCGCGTACACGTCGTAAATAATAAGCATGTCACTTATTCCCCCCCCAGCGTGCTTCGCCGAGCAGGAATAGGAGAACGTCAACCATATTTTGTAATGAAACTGTGGGATTACGATATGCAGGGACAGATTTAAGAAGCCGTATTTGTGAGTGCAATACGTGCGCTCGAAGACTCTGCAATCAGTTCCAAAATAAGCCGTGTGAACGAGCCCTAATGCTGAAAAAAATCAGTGAAAAATCTGTGGGGTCAATATACTGACTACACCCCTGGATATATTCCTTAAGGGGTGTAGTTTCCAAAATTAGATCTTTTCTAAGGGGTGTTTAATGAATTTTGAAAACCTGTAATGGCACTTAAAAATATTCTAATAAAAATGAGACCCCAAAATCCAGTCGGTGCTCCTCATATTATGGGGCTTGTGGTTGAGTCAAATAGTGCACTAAGGTCACATATGGCAATTGATGTTGATTTTCTTGGTAACATCTAATGTGTTCCAGTAAGATTTGGATTAAAATTGAAAAAAATCTGTTGCAAATTTCTTGTAAATGAAAATGTGAAAAATTGTTACTAACTTTATAAAAACATAAAAAGAAATTTAAAAAATAATGCCAACATAAATTATCTCACGGTGTCCCCTGCTAACCCTCAACCCGGTCGCAGGCCGCATCCGTGTTCCACTGGCGAGTGGTGGCGCAACCCGCATGTAGGGGTCACGGGAGCGCTCGCTCCACTGCCCAGTCTCCGTCCTACTCACCTAGCTACGCTCCTGCCGAAGTCTCTGCCTCCCGGCGAGCGCGTTCCTGCTTCCTAGGGCGTGGCGTGCAATGGCACTGTTGAATTTAAAGGGCCAGCGCACCGGTAATTTCCTATGTGCTGGTTGCTGCACCCTATTTAAACCGCCCCTTCCTGGGGGGATCCTTTGAGCCCTGATCTTTAGATGGCCTTAATGTATAGAGAAACGTTCCTTGATCTCGGCTGTTATCTAGTGTACCGTTCATTTGGCCTCCGTCCTCGACCACGAACCAATGCCGTCCTGTCCTGAACCTTACCTACACCTGTCCCCGACTACGACTTTGTCCTTATAACGATTTTGTTACGCCACGCTA
The DNA here is from genome assembly GCA_025379985.1 of Phyllomedusa bahiana. Lineage (NCBI taxonomy): Eukaryota > Metazoa > Chordata > Amphibia > Anura > Hylidae > Phyllomedusa > Phyllomedusa bahiana. The sequence continues at coordinate 47,788 of JAODAL010028365.1, read as the reverse complement.
CATCTCGCTGCGCCTCCGCGCCAAGAAAAGTCAGTCAGGGGTACGACCTGGTAGACTCCCGCCACATCAAGTCCATCCCTCTTTGTCGGCGGGCCCCTAAAGTGAATAACCGGGAACTACTTGAATACCGCTCCCCTGCAGTTAGGCCCATAAACCAAAACTCTATGCTGTTCCATGTAACCACTACTGCTGACCGGACAGTAGAGCATATGTTAAATGGCTAGTTATAAAAGATTTGTGTGGTATAACTATTTGTCTTACACGCAGAAATTTTCGAAGTTTGAAAATGGCAAATCTTTCTAAATTTTAACAACTTTTTGATATTTTTCTCAACAATATGGTGTGGTTCAAAATGTATTACTAACTTAAAGCAGAATGTGTCATGAAAAACATTCTCTGAATCACATTGCTAGGTAAATGTATCAAAAAGTTATTCCTTCATAAAGTGACACATGTCAGATTTGAAATGTGTGGCTCTGTCACAGAGGTCAAAACTGGCTGCGCAGTAAGGGGTTAAGAAACTATTAAATTAATCATGAGTATCTTACGTGAAAATGTGTTTAATCATTCATAATGTATTGCATCATGAAATTTATGTAAAAAATGCCAAATGGTCATTAGCTTGGGTTATGTCACTGCTCTCTCCAACACCATGTTAGTAAACCTGAAATGTCATGGAAGATTACAGGTCCTGTATAACCATGAATAGCCACATCTATCCGACATGACTAATATATTATGGGAGACATGTATGATCGGGATTTGCGCCCAATTTCTGGCGTAACCTGCGCCTCACCGGCTCGAATCCCCTTTCGTGTATGCAGGATGCGATGTAATGCGCACCCTACGCGCCACTCTTCGATGCGCCTAACCATGAAGGGGCGTGCATGGTGCGCCGGGGGGTCTGGGCGGACGGCGGCAAAGTTAGAAAACTCCGAGGCATGCATCATAGCGGGACGGAAAGTGAGGCGCATAATGCAGCGTCGACATCTCCGACAGTCAGACCAAGTGAATGTGGTCTATCTGAGCGATAGAAGTATCTGAAGTGGATCGGCTGGAATTCTTGGAAAGTGCAATAGTTCTACACTTACAGCAAAGTAAAACACCAACAAAAAAATGGATTTTGTCCACGAAGAAAAAATAAAAAAGCAAGAAAATCCTGCTTGGAGGACAAACGAGGTCCCAGCAAGCGTTTTCATTATAAATAATCAGATTAGCATGAAACAACAATAGCCAGCCCAAAACCTCTAAAAATGTTGTTATGGAAAATAATTAATAACACATCTGTCCCAACAATCTGCAATGGTTTTATGTTATGTTAAATTAGTGTAGATTCCACGGACTTTGGAATACATTTTGTAGTGGATATTTTTTCTTTGAAGCATATTATATATATCTTGTCCATCATGTTATTGTAAAAAATGTATTAATAAATTGATTAATTGTGTCCATCACTTGGATATGTCAGTTATAAGTAATTCCATAAATGACAATCACAATTTATTCTTCATAACTGTGTAATGTAGTTCCGACGCAAAAATCCGTTCCGGAATTCACTTTGCAAATACATGCCACACTTTGTGACGCGTATTTGCAACGTATTTCGCGTCGGAAATACATTACCCAGTATGAAGTATAAAGTATTCCAAAGTGCGTGACAATTACACTAATTTAACATCAAATAAGCCAATCAGATGTGTACAGATGTTAATTTTTGGTCTAATTGTTTTATAAAACAATAGACCCAAATTAACATCTGTGCAAATACAATCTTCATTTTTTTAATAAAACAATAGACCAAAATTAACATCTGTGCAACATCAGCATTGTGCTTATTCAATGTATAAATTATTGTAAATTGCACTGACTTTGAGAATACATTTTTTAAGTGGAGAATTGTTTTTCATAGTAGAGAATATATAAATTGTCAATAATGTTTATTGGATACAATTTATAATACAATGAATTTCATTGTTCCAAAGCACTTGGATAAGGTCTGTTATAATAAGTACTTTATTTCAATGAAAAATCATTTTTATCTTCATACTGGGTAATGTATTTCCGACGCGAAATCCGTTGCAAATCCGTTGCAAATACGCATCACAAAGTGACGGAACGGATTTCGTGTCGGAAATACATTACACAGTATGAAGAATGAAATGAATTTGTCATTGAAATGAATTACTTCATAAACCGACATAGCCGAGTGCTGTAACAATTAAATCATGTATTAATAAATTTTCTATACAATAACATTGAATGACAATATATATCTTTAGCATCAAAGGAAAAAAATATCCACTACAAAATATATTCCCAAGTCCGTGGAAATATACACTAATTTTAACATCACATAAGCCAATGCATATGTTGGACAGATGTAATTTTGGTCTATTGTTTTATTAAACAATAGATCCAGAAGTCACATCTGAACAAATACATCGTCATTTTTTTAAGAAAAACAATAGAACAAAATTTCAAATCTGGACAACATCTGCATTGGGCTTATTTAATGTTAATTAGTTCAATTCTCTCCCTTTTTTTTAAGACCTGTTCTTATGCTTTACTTTCTTTCTTTGTAGAGCTTAAAATATATAAATTTGCTTTAATTTTATATATCAACTTTTTCTATACATGTGCAGAATGTTTTTTTATTCCACTGTAATTTTTCACTTTATCATTCATTCATTTTGAAAAGGCAACTCTTATTCTAATCACTAACATGTTTTAAAAGATTTTTAGTTTCCCCCCCCCCCCCCTTTTCCGCAGATTTCCTTCCAGCCTGTCTCGAATCGTAATACTTTTAGGGGGCGCCATTCCTTCTGGCGCCTAAGACCCCGCATTCGCCTCACACACTGGCGAGGCGCATGAACTTTACACGCCATTAAAGCGCACTTGGGCGTGAATATTAAGGTAGGCGTATTCTCCTGCACCTAAGTCCCGCATTACCCTCACATACATACTGCCAGTCCGCAGTGAACTTTACACCAACTTGTATGAGCCCACTTCGGCGGGTGAAAAAAAAAATTTTAGGTGAAGTGCCTTCCCACTGCTCCTAAGTCCCGCACTGCCGCCTCACACACTGGCGAGGCGCAAGGGAACTATACACCACCTGTAATAGCACACCTCGGGGCGCCGACACACATGAGCGCATCTTTTCCACATCACTAAAAATCCAGAGAAATCGGGCGCTCCGACACGCCAATCTTCATACATGTCGCCCTATGTGTCTATGAAATAATTGTCACTGTTGCAATTTCCCATGTAACCAGTTTGTTTGTGTTGTAGATCAAAATGAGGACATAAATTATAAAAAATATATATGTATAGTTAGCTTCAAAAGAAGCATACAGGATCTGATTAGAAATACATAGTAGCATACATTGATATAAAAATGAGTGTTCAACATTGCCCCTACTTGTGAGGGAAAGTACATTTTAGCAACCTAAAATAAGAGCAAAGACACAGAACTCTAAAAATATTAAAAGGTTTCCAAAGTAATATTTGTGTCTAGTATAGGTATAATATAGGTATAGTATAACAGGTATACATCCGCTTAATAGGGAAATGTAGTCAGATTAGGACTTCTTTTGTCCTATAAAAGTCTATGGTCCTCTCACAGCCCTGCTGCAGTATCCGTTAGAATACCCTCATGGATACCATGAGCGAGGTGCAATAATGATATATTACTAGTATATTACAAGTTAAAAAGTTTTCTCACTACAAAGATTAGCTTTCAACAAGTAGGGACAAGTAATTGAAGACTTTTGCTAAATACATTGCTCTTTTGATTTTTCCCTGGTAGGGAGATAAGAAATATTGTATCTGCTCTGAGTGCACACAAGTTTTTCTGCTTACCGTCATGATCTCCCTTCCTGATTAGACAGAGAGCAGGGAGTGATGTCCCCATAGACTGACTGAGCAATCCTTATCTCTAACAAGATTATATTAATTAATTAATTAGTGAAAGGCACTTTACTCCCTTCAAGGTCTGAAGCTTTTGCTTATTGAAGTTAAAATCTCTTGCACTTATGGCAGTGTAATGACTCAGCTAGTTGCAGAGAAGTTAAATATGCTAATACTGCTATAGACCCACCCACAGCCTGACCAAGCAGTGCAAGTCTTATCTGTGACTCTGTGAAACAGCATGTAGAAAAATCTTTAGAAATAGACAGCTAGTAATGTTTTCCCCCTATTTCAATAGTTTTCCAAGATAGGTAAGTAGGCTGACTAAGAACTTGTTAGTGTCTGTTGTACTGTACTATAGGGTCAGCCTTGGCAATTTTCAGAAATCTGTCCACTCAAAAATTTTCTGCTATTAACTTGCTTTGTAGTCTAATTGAAGCAACCAAAAAAAAAGGGAAAAATGAATAAAGAAGGAGTTCAATAAGCCTAAGGGAAGATTAAAAGGATTGTCAACCTTGTTAAACAAGTTATCTTATAAATAGCCAGGGTTTAGAGCATAACTTGAAGGCGCCTGGTCCCAATGCAGAAAAGTAAAAAACGACCGCCCCAGCTACCATGTGTTATTTATAATACTGGTGTTTTCCTATGTGGCAAGAGAGCTTTTGGGCCCATCACGCTGCAGCGGCTGGGTGTGACTCCCACCTCTGCACCCACTATAGCAAAACCCTGGGCCAGGGTGGGCAGAAACAGAAAAAGACAAATGACACCTACACATATACTGGTCCCACCATGCAAAAAAGACTTGAACTCCATTAAGAGTAACGGGAGTGTAAGCCTTTTTCTGTGCGTCGGGACAAGAACCCCGAAGTGAAGAGGTGTCATTTCGTGAGTTCTTGGATAACAGTAAATAACTGTAATGGGGAATGCACACGTAATGGATTTTGGTGCCGATTTTGTCACTGATTTTGCTTCAAATTTTTTTAGATTGACCTCATTTTGTTATAGATTGTGTATACATATAAATTACTGTGTAATTAAAAAAAATTGCACTTTGAACATAAAAAAGCGTTTTTTCATTATTCGATTTTTAAATAATTTTTGCACCATTTACGTTTCACACTAAGTAACCAGTTATGTTAATGCTATATGTTATAAGGGTCGTGTAGATACTGAGGGCGACATGTATGAACGGGCTTTTCGCCTGTTTTTTGGCGTAACCTGTGCCTCACCAGCCCGAGTCCGCTGTCGGACGCAGGGATGCGGTGTTAGGCGCAGTGTTCGCCACTTTCAGCTGCGCCCCGCATGAAGTGGCGTGCAATGGGCGCGGTGTGGGCGCAGTGTGGGCGTTCCGGGGCGGGACACGGCACGCTCGAAAACTCCGAGGCATGTACGATCGCAGTGGGCCCAAAGTGCGGTGCATTGCAGCACTCGGCAGCTTCCGACGGCAGACCTGGTTTGATTCTGGTCTAAATGCTCGGCGGAGGTGAAGTGAAGCGAGAACAGAACATGAGAGGAAACATATAGAAGATCGCAAGAGAAATCTCGGCTCTCAGCTCGCGCGGCATGGAGTATGATTCCAAAAAAAATCGCCTTTTATAAAGGCGTAAACATTCTCAGAAAAAGAGCTCAAACCTTCAAAAATAAAAAATACATAAATAAAATCACTTTCCAAAAAATCTAGAACGGCGCTACATCAAGAATTAGGATCTTGGAAATTGCCGGGAAATACAGTAATTCAAATTCTGAAAGCGCTTCTCATTGGTCGCATAAACCGGCCCAAATTTCAGAATAGGAGCGACAGTGAACCTTTAAAAACCCTAGGGAGAACTAATGACCAATCAATTCAAAGGCGGGGACAGTTCAAAATACTGTAAGGCCCATGTTCACACGGGCTTAAAATGGGCCGTATTTCGGTCCGTAATTACGCGCCAAAGTGCGCCAATTACGGGCCGAAAATGGCCCATTCATTACGGTATTCACAGTTCTCATAGAGAACTATGGATTACGTTCTCCTCTCCCCCCCCGGCGAATCCGCGGGCGGGGAGATAATTCACCTGTCACTTTCTAGCGGCGTATACGTGCCGCTAGCAGGGGTTTGTCTATGGGCCGGCGAAGTGCCGGCCCCCTGCTTACTCCCCCCTCCCGGCCCCCCCCCCGTCCACAACGGCGTAATTGCGGGGCGTAATTAGTCCCGCAATTAAGCCGTTGAACATGGCCTAAAAATGCAGAAAAGAGCTAATTGGCTGAGCTAGGGGGGCTTGGCTATCCGGCCCAATCAGAATAGGAGCGACAGGGACCCCTTTTTAACCTATGGAGAAGTATTGACCAATCAAATCAAAGGCGGGACAGTTCAAAATACAGTAAAAACGCAGAAAAGAGCTGATTGGCTGAGCTAGCGGGGGCTTGGCTATCCCGGCCAATCAGAGGGCGAGCTACTTGTCCCATTGTAGTCTATGGGAGAGATCGGCGGGAATGCATCTCGGCGCTCAGCGCCGTGCGGCATGGAGTATGATAAAAAAAAACATTTTTATTAAGTGTAAAATATCATCTGTTTAAAAAAGCTGAAACCTTCTATAAACAAAAAATCAATTAAATCCCGAACAACGCGTTTGTCGCGAGACCGGCGCTACATAAGGAATTGGGATATAGAGAAATTGCCGCGGAAATACAGTAATTCAAATTGTTTAAGCTCTTCTCATTGGTCGGCATAACCAGCCAATCAGATAGGAGCGACAGGGACCCATTCTAACCTATAGAGAAATATAGACCAATAAAAATCAAAGGCGGGACAGTTCAAAATAAAGTAAAAAATACAGAAAAGAGCTGATTGGGTTGAAAATAGCGGGGGCTTGGCTATCCCAGCCAATCAGAGCGCGAGCTACTTGTCCCCTTGTAGTCAATGGGGAGATCGGCGCAATGAAATCTCGGCGCTCAGCGCCCTGCGCATGGAGTATGATTAAAAAAAACATTTTTATTAAGTGTAAAAATATTCTCTGAAAAGAGCTGAAAAATTTCTACAAACTTACATAAATTAAAATCACTAACAACGCGTTTGTCGCGAGACCCAGCGCTACATCGGGAATTGGGATATTCGAAATTGTGGGAATACAGTAATTCAAATTCTGTAAGCGTTTCTCATTTGGGCAGGCATAAACCAACCAATCAGAATAGGAGCGACAGGGACCCACTATAAAACCCATGGAGAAGTTAGAACCAATCAAAATCAAAGGCGGAACAGTTCAAAAAACAGTAAAAAGGCAGAAAAGAGCTGATTGGTTGAGTTAGCAGGGGCTTGGCTATCCCAGCCAAAACAGAGCGCGAGTACTTCTCCCATTGTAGTCTATGGAGAGATGGGCGCAATGCAATCTCGCCTCTCAGCGCCGTGCAGCATGGAGTATGATAAAAAAAATAATTTTTATTAAGTGTAAAAAAATCATCTGTAAAATAACTGTAACCTTCTCTAAAAATAAATCAGTTAAATCCCTAACAACGCGCTTGTCGCCGAGACAAACACCCATACTATTGATCCTTGGCTAACGAAAATAAAGAAATAAACATGATTTTATTGAATTAATATGTTTTTTTCTTTACCCCTATATTATTGTTCATTTTATATACACATCGGTACAACTTCTGTGTCTTATCATTTGATTTTTGGCCATGTACAGTTTTATTCCAGATTACATTAGAAAACCCATAAGAGCGTCGCTCGCTCTCCCATTGGTCCAAATAACCGCGCCTCTTTTAACTCTCTCTGCATTTCTTTTCACATAGAACTCTATGAGAAAGTAGCTCGCGCTCTGATTGGCCAGCATAGCCAAGCCCCGCTAGCTCAACCAATCAGCTCTTTTCTGCCTTTTGACTGTATTTTGAACTGTCCCGCCTTTGAATATGATTGGTCAATATTTCTCCATAGGTTATAATGGGTCCCTGTCGCCCCTATTCTGATTGGTCAATACTCCTCCATAGGTTAGAATGGGCCACTGTCGCTCCTTTTCTGATTGGCTGGTTTATGCCGACCAATGAGAAGACCTTAAACAATTTGTGTTACTGTATTTCCCGGCAATATTTTACACTTAATAAAAATGATTTTTTTATTCATACTCCATGCCGCACGGCGCTGAGAGCCGAGATTGCATTGTGCCGATCTCTCCATAGACTACAATGGGACAAGTAGCTCGCGCTCTGATTGGCTGGGATAGCCAAGCCCCCGCTTGCTCAACCAATCAGCTCTTTCTGCATTTTTACTATATTTTGAATGTCCTGCCTTTGAATTTGATTGGTCAATAGTTCTCCATAGGTTTTAATGGGTCTCTGTCGCTCCTATTCTGATTGGCTGAGCTAGCCAAGCCCCCGCTAGCTTAACAAATCAGCTCTTTTCTGCCTTTTTACTGTATTTTGAACTGTCCCGCCTTTGAATTTGATTGGTCAATTCTTCTCCATAGGTTATAATGGTTCACTGTCGCTCCTATTCTGATTGGCTGGTTTCTGCCGACCAATGAGAATAGCTTACAGTAGTTGAATTACTGTATTTCCCGGGAATTTTCAATATCCAAATTCCCGATGTAGCACCGTTCTTGATTTTTGGAAAGTGAATTTTATTTATGTATTTTTTTGTAGGTTTGAGCTCTTTTTCAGAGAATGTTTTACACCTAATAAAGGCGATTTTTTGAATCATACTCCGCACGGACATCTTTAATGATTTCTCGCTGTTTTCCAGCCTGTCTGGAATCGGAATACATGTTAGGTGCAGTCCCTTCTGCGCTTAAGTCCTGCACTGCGCCCCACACACTGGTGAGGCGCGGCGGACTTTACATGCTATGTATGAGCGCACTACCTCGGGCGGCGAATCATAGGCGCAGCGCCGCACTGCACCCTACACACTGGCGCGGCGGACGTTACTTAGTATGTATGAGCGCGCCCCAGTGCTGACATAAATCAGGCGCAAATTTCGCCGGAAAACTGGCGAAAAGGTGCGCATTGACATGGCGAGCTTCATACATGTCGCCCTTAATATGTGTAGGTTTTTTATGTGTATTTTACGCACAACAATTATATTTTAATTATTTATTTTTATTTTATTATGTAGCTTATTTTTCCCCACACTTCTTTGTTTTCAACTGTTTTTTAATCCAATTAAGGGATAAGTATGTTTACACTTTTTTATACTTAATAATGTATTAGTTGACTCCTTCATGCCCTGATAGCATATACAAACAGTCCTGGGGCTACTCTAGGTCAACGGGGCTGACTGCAGTCTCGGACTTGCCCACCGGAGGACCGGTGGGTCCTTTGGTAGGCCCCGGGTCCGAAACTTATATGTTGATAAAACTATTGTGGGGCCCCTGAGTGTTCAGAGGCATGTCTGCGCAGGCCCCTAGCAGAGCGGTGCGCTACTGGCGCCTGCTTTGTTATTTTGCTTAGTAGATCTAAGGCCCTAAGCCTTAAAGCTACTAGGTGTCAGCTGTGCGTCATATCATCATGCCACCTGCCCCTTCGCTTCACTGGGAGAAGCTTGGCCTGCCGCTCCTCGGGGAAACATGAATAGCTGGGCCTTAACTGCTGCCTGTGGCCTACCAACCTACCTACCCTGGGCCTACCTACCAACCTGCTTGAGGCCTATCGGCCTACCTGGGGCCTACCTATGTACCTAGGACTATGCCCATTTACCTATCTATTTATAACTCCTAACTGTGGCCTCGTATGATTATTGGGACCTCATCTATCTACCTGGGACCTTGACTGCATACTTACTTACCTGGGTTCTTACCTGCTAACGTACCTACCTACCTGGGGCCTTTTGAAAGTGTTCCTCCTTGTGTCCAAGTGGAATATCAAGCTGCAAAGAAGAAAAGCGCAGTCGGGGTCTTTATGACAAAAACAGAGGTGAAGGTAAATACAGCGCACCCCACCTATTTCTGCGTACTAAAACACGGTACAGCACGTATAAGGGGTTTTATGGTAGTTTTTAAGTTTCCCGGCTAAAGGAAAGAGCAGCTCCAAGTCCTGATTCCCGCTGTCTTTGTCCACATGGGACGCCGAAGGATTACGATCAGAAGTTTTCCAGGGAGTGGGTAGGGTCAATTACGGTCAAAACCCCTGACCAAGGAAAGGGAATAACTAAGTGGGACTATAGCGCTAATAGTACAACTAAGCAAGTACGCTTACATAGAAAATAATTAGGGATTTATTTAAAGTGCATAAAATGGACAGTAAAAAATTTCGCGTTTCGCGGGTGCAAACCCCCTTCCTCAGATCTGTCAAACAGTTGAGATAGACCCGGTTTAAATACCCTCATTCTCAAATGAGGCTACACACGTAAACATACATGGTTCATTGATAAAATAGCTGCAATGGGTATGCATAGATCCAATTTGTAAATAGCAAAAATAGCAGATAAAAACAAAGTATGGCAATATATAAACACAATCTAATCACTGTACAGACTAGATACAAAATATGCACAATTTAAAACTCCAATTATTTACATATAATATTCTAAGCTAAAATTTATAAAATTTTAATAAACTAATTTTAATAAAAATACAACCATAATTTAAAAAAGTGAAAAAATATATAAAAAAAAAAACAAACAAAAAAAAAACAAACAAAACAACAAAAAAAACACAGTAAAAATACAAAAAAATTAAAATAAAAAAATGTACCATAAATTATTACCTAAAAATGAGAACAATCATGTAAAATACCGAGTCTAATAAAAGAGAACATCCTTTTACCTCATTTTAAAACCGTGAGGGTCTCAGGGGTATTCAACTTTTTTTATCCCGTATACTTCTCTTTTGCTCAATAAATGAGCACGATCCACTGCATTCTCGCAAATTCTTTCTATGGGACTGGATGGTAAAATTAGGCTCCCGAATGCCATGTACCTCAAAAGATGTCGGGGTACACTATATACGAGTCTATTATGTCTAATATCGCATCGATGATTCACTAGCCGTCGGGACAATTTAGTGGAAGTTTTCCGGACGTACTGGATACCGCAGGTACAGGTTATTAATGAAAATTACAAAATCGCTAGTGCAACTGAGTTTTTCTTTTAGTTCAAAAACCTCCCCAGTTGCGGGTAGAGCTAAAAGTAGTGCTGTGAAAATTTGCTTAATTTATGGTACATTTTTTATTTTGATCTTTTGTATTTTAAACGTGTTTTTTTTTATTTATTTTTTTTTCATTTTTTAAAATTATGGTTGTTTTTTTTATTAAATTTAGTTTTTTATTAAAAATTTTAAAAATTTTGATTAAAATATTTTATGTAAAATAATAGGGTTTTAAATTTGATATTTTGTATTGTCTGTACAGTGATTAGATTTGTTTATATATTCCCATACATTTTTGTTATTGCTTTTTTGATTTACTATTGGATCTTGCATACCCATTGCAGCTATTTTATCAATGCCCCAGTGATGTTTAGTGTGTAGCCTCTTTTTTGAGAATGGGGGTTTAAAAAAAACATCTATCTAAACTGTTTGCAGATCTGGGGAAGGGGGTTGCCCGCGAAACCGTAATTTTATGTCCATTTATGATTTAAAAATAAACCCAAATTTTTTTCTATGAAAAGCCTACTTGTTAGTTGTATTTTGCGCTTAGTCCATTTGTTTTTCCCCTTTCCTTTGGTCAGGGGTTTTTGACCGTAATTGGGCCCCTACCCATCCCTGGACATTTCTATCGTACCTCCCTGGGGCCTTGACAACACTTGTACCCCTTTTCTATATATGTACCTAGGGCCCCTTGCGGGAAAATTTTTAGATTTTGCCCCAATTTATTCCTACCGGGTCTTACCACATTTGGGTGGCCCTATCTATCTAGATACTAGCTAATAGCGGGGACTCCTATCTAAAAAAGGGGTTTCCCTATTTTTAGGGCATATTCAGTATTCATGCTCCCTTTAGGCACTTAGATGGTCAGAAAATGTGTTTTGTGTTCTGTATTTTTCAGGTTACCTCTCTGGACTATGTCAGATCACTGTTGGATCTATTTCTTTGATAAAAAAGTCAATGAGGGATATTGTTTGGGACTGTTTATTTAATTAAAGTGTTTTATGTTGATTCAGTGTATTTTTAATTTTTTCCAGGGGTGGGAAAGAAGTGTCTGCGGGAATCTCCCCTTATGAGCTAGGGCTGGGTTGTCAGCCAGGTCAGCCCGCGTATTTTTTTGTACCCCCAAACTAACACCAAGCCAAGACTAATAAAATTTGAGCATCTGTTACACCTTTTGCTAAATGGGATAAATGTAAAAACCACTGAACAAACAAAAAACAATTTATTTTTAAAAACTTCCCCCCAAAACCCCCCCTCTTGCCTTTTCTTAAAAAAAAATTTTCACAATTCAATAATCCCTTATAGGCCAAGTGGGGAAAATTGTAAAAAAAAAAGAAAAACTGTAAAAGCATGACAGTATAAACTCAAACCCCGGGAAAATATGCATCATGCCTGGGTCTCTTCTGGGTGCAGGAGAAGGAGTTCAGACTGCACAGTATAATTCTGAGGTGAACAACACAAAGCAGTAATGCAATCTCCAGGGGTTAGTCTTCTTTCCGTCCCTCCTCCAACCCTATAGGAGACTGTGCCTCTAAGCTATGGCATGAATCCACTCTCCCAACCATGAAAAGTTTGTAGAGAGTTGGGAAAAGGTATAGAGGTGTTGAAAAAGTTAAGATTCTAAGATATTTGTGTCCAAATCTGCAGAAATGAGCGTATGCCGGGAGAAGTAGACATAGTGGTCTGTACCAGATACAGAAGAAAAGGCAAAGTGTACGACTCTTCAGAGAAATGTCACCTGTGAGTCATAAGATATCACTACACAGTAATCACTTATATGTCTGCAGAGCCTGTGTACACTGGTATTTGCCACTAAATGGTCACTGTATGGTGGTAATATACAGTTTGCAGAGCCTGTGTACACTGATCTACCATTATATGATCATTATATAGCAGTAAGAACGGTCATAGTGTAATGGTTGATATTCAGTAATGGTGTGGTGGTATTATTCAGTCACTATGTGGTGGTGATAGGTGATCATGGTGTGTTGGTATTATTCAGTAACTATACCGTGGTGTTATGTGGTCGAGGTGTAGTGGTATTATTCAGTTACTATGTGGTGGTGACATGTGGTCAAGGTGTTGTGGTATTATTCAGTCACTATGTGGTCAAGGTGTGGTGGTATTATTCAGTCCCTATGTGGTGGTGATATGAGGTCATGGTATTGAGGTATTATTCACTCACTATATGGTGGTTATATGTGGTCATGGTGTTGTGGTATTATTTTGTCACTATGTGGTGGTGATATGAGGTCATGGTGTAGTGGTATTGTTCAGTCAGTATGTGGTGGTGATATGGGGTCATGGTGTGGTAGTATTGGTCTTAGTGGAATTATTGATAATATTGGCCTAGGGATTTTGGTTTTAGGTAGTTGTGTTATTTGATAACTCTATGGCCATTATTTAGTGTTATTATACTCAGTACTTTGTGTTACAGCTTTTTATATATTTTTATTTATATACCAGGTATCAGTCGGGGAGACATATATCTTTAGATCTTTTAAGTTTACCACCCACTGTCCTACTGCAATTAGGTAAGGGAGACTCAGAAGCCACAGCACCTCATCTTAATTACAGGTTAGTGTGTTGATGTCATCACATCACTCTGTCTAAGCTGAAGTGAGACTGGACAGGGACAGCAATCAGGAGGTGGAGACAGGGAGGCACAGTGGTCCCCTAAAATCAACTCCTCTGGTGGGCTTTAGGCACCCCAGTCCATCACTGGCTGACAGTATATATATTCCCAAGACTCCATCGAGCACTGGGAATCCTGGTGACCCGATGGGTTAGGAGAATCCCCTTTGATCATGCTGCAGTCAGGGACTGCGGCAATCAAAGGGTTAAATGACGGGGATCTTAGGCTTCCTCCGGTCCCTGCCATGCACAGAGACAATGAAATTGTTAACTACAGCTTTGTTCCTAGCACAGCTGCAGTGTTCAGAGCTGAAATGCCCTTCTAAAGGCAGCGATGAAAGTGACAGTGACCGTCAAGCCAGTGGGTGGTCGTTAAGGGGTTAAATTAATACTTAATACATTGACTTTGCCTGCCACAGACATTCATATTATGGAAACACAAGGTTTTCATGCATGTATTTAACTTGATGCATAAAGTTAATGTAAATATAATGGGAACTATTGCTATCTCTCCCATTTTAGGCCTATTTCTGTAAAAATGCCAGAATCTAAAACAACATTTTTACAGCATGCATACACTCACCGGCCACTTTATTAGGTACACCATGCTAGTAACGGGTTGGACCCCCTTTTGCCTTCAGAACTGCCTCAATTCTTCGTGGCATAGATTCCACAAGGTGTTGCAACGATGCTCAATTGGTACCAAGGGGCCCAAAGAGTCCCAAGAAAATATTCCCCACACCATGACACCACCACCACCAGCCTGAACCGTTGATACAAGGCAGGATGGATCCATGCTTTCATGTTGTTGACGCCAAATTCTGACCCTACCATCCGAATGTCGCAGCAGAAATCGAGACTCATCAGACCAGGCAACGTTTTTCCAATCTTCTACTGTCCAATTTCGATGAGCTTGGGCAAATTGGAGCCTCAGTTTCCTGTTCTTAGCTGAAAGGAGTGGCACCCGGTGTGGTCTTCTGCTGCTGTAGCCCATCTGCCTCAAAGTTCGCCGTACTGTGCGTTCAGAGATGCTCTTCTGCCTACCTTGGTTGTAACGGGTGGCTATTTGAGTCACTGTTGCCTTTCTATCAGCTCGAACCAGTCTGCCCATTCTCCTTTGACCTCTGGCATCAACAAGGCATTTCCGCCACAGGACTGCCGCTCACTGGATGTTTTTTCTTTTTCGGACCATTCTCTGTAAACCCTAGAGATGGTTGTGCGTGAAAATCCCAGGAGATCAGCAGTTTCTGAAATACTCAGACCAGCCCTTCTGGCACCAACAACCATGCCACGTTCAAAGGCACTCAAATCACCTTTCTTCCCCATACTGATGCTCGGTTTGAACTGCAGGAGATTGTCTTGACCATGTCTACATGCCTAAATGCACTGAGTTGCCGCCATGTGATTGGCTGATTAGAAATTAAGTGTTAACGAGCAGTTGGACAGGTGTACCAAATAAAGTGGCCGGTGAGTGTAGGTATTTTATAATTTAAACTTAGATGACCTCTTGAAAAAATAACAATGTAGAAATAACTGCAGTTAAAAATAATAGGGAAATAAAGCAATAGCTGAACAGAAACAAGTGCAAAATAAAATAACATATTCCATTAATATTGAAAATGAAAATCCACGCAATTTCCCAATTATATATCAGAAACACTTAGAGGGACATGTATGAAAAGTAGTGCTGCCTCGACAGCCGTACTTCTCAGTTAGTTAGTGTAGCATTCTTCAGTATGTACTGTATGAAAGTGTCTCACAACACTTTATAAATTTGTGCTGTTGTGAGACACTGTATGCAGTGTATGCGCCAAAATTTCTGAGCCTCGCCACTATGACATGGATATGGATTAATATGACAATTTTGTGCCACATTTTGTCGTGACACACTCATAAATGTGGCACGTCATACAAATCTGACACAGTGATTAACATCTAATTAAAATTTGTTACATTTAATGTAGTAAAACCTAAAAATAACAAAATTGGAATGAAAAAAATGTTCCGAAAAAGTTTATACAGCAGGCAAAATCCTGACCTACCTACCCATTGATCTATATTTTGATAAATGAAAATTAACGTGCAATATGAAAATATATTAAATAAAAGTATTTCACAAGATTTCAATGCTGCCAGGATCGTTGCATCTTAGTGATGTTGCTGGTGGCCCGAATCTTGTGAAGTCACATTTTTGCGCATGCGCTGTAAGTCCTGGCCCCGTCCACTGACATTTCACTGCTCACTGACGATTGCTGCATGCTGAGCAAGGGGCAAGAGCTAACAAGTGAGTCACTTTCTTCACTCAGCATCGTAAGTGAAAAGTGAAATGATAGTGAATGGGTCGAGCTTCATACATTTTCATTATGTTTGTGGAACAGGTCTCTGAAATGTCCGTGTGATCCCTCACATGAGTTTTCGCATGTACATTTCAGAGACCCATTCTGTGAAAATTTTTAAAGTGTGGGAGAATTAACACAGTACATTCTCTGGCCATGGCCATTCAGGTGCCGAGTGCTGTAATGGGGTGGAGAAGCAGAATAGTAATGTCTGGATGGAAGCAGCGCAATACAGTACAGTCAGCAGCTCTACATTATATCACAGCAATCAATGGTGTTACCTGTAGGATGAGGGGCGGTTGTCCCATCCTACTTTTCATTACAGTACAGATCGCTCTCTACAGAGTAAGTATAGAGCGATCTGTATTGTAATGCAAAAATAGTATATATCAGCAGCAGCTCCAAAAATATGTAATAAATGAGTGCACGCCAAACAGACCTGGATCACGGTCAGCAAAATATTCAAAAATGGAAAAGGCAGCACTGTACTGTAATGACTCTCTCACTTTCTTTATATTTGCTGAACTGGGCTCTGATATGTTCGTGTGATAACTGTATTTTGCATTATGTGAGGCAGAGGCGCAGCTATAGGGAATGCAGCGGTAGAAGTCACTACCGGGCCCTGCAGCCTGAGGGGGCCCAAAAACCTTTCTGCCACATAAGAAGACACCAGTATTATAAATAAGACATGGTAGCTGGGGGGTCCCCATTTAACTTTTTTCACTAGGGCCCAAGAGCTTGAAGTTACGCCTCTGATGGGAGGGATCACATGGATGTTTCAGAGCCCCGTTCAGCAAAAATAATGAAAGTGTGTGAGTCATTACAATACAGATCGACATATTCTTACTACATAAAAAGTGATCTGTTCTCTAATGAAGAGGAGGATGAGGGAGGAGGATAGGATAGCCCCTCATCATCCTTCACCGACTGACAGCTGTGATATGTACAGGGGCTGACTGTACTGTATTGCGCTGCTTCCATCCAGGTGCTACTACTCTGCTTCTCAACGCCATTACATTCTCTGGCTATGGCCAGAGAATATATAAGAACATACTTTGTAAGTACAGAGTGATCTGTACTGTAATGACTCTCTCACACTTTTATTATCTTTGCTGAATGGGGCTCTAAAAGTTTTAAAATGTCCATTCAATAACTCATGTGATACAAAGTACAGAGAGATCTGTACTTCTCATTATGTAAGGGACCACACGGACATTTCAAAGTGTTAGAGTCTTCACTGTACCGATCGCTCTATACTTACTACATACAGAACAATCTGTACTTTAATGAAGAGTGGGATGGAGGAGGAGGATAGGAGAGCCACTCATTATCCTACACCAACTGCTGGTAACACCATTGATTGCTGTGATATCATGTAGAGGTGCTGACTGTACTGCCCTGCTTCCATCCAAGCATTACTACTCTGCCTCTACACCCCACTTCAGTGCTCGGCGCCTGAATGGCTATGGCCAGAGAATATATAAGTACATACTTAGTAACAGGGCCGGACTGGGAATAAAAATCAGCCCTGGCACAAAGCCCCCATCAGCCCACATACAATATCCGCTTAAAAAATTTCCCTTGTTCTCGCACCTCGCCACTTTCTAAAATAAACTACACTATAAAGGTGCTTTCACACAGAGCATTTTTGATGCGTTTTTGGTGCGTTTCTATGCAGAAAGGCAGAGTAGTTAATGCTGTACATTTCTGCACAAAAAAACGCATAAAAAAATGCACCAAAACCGCTCCATGTGAGAGCCCCCTAAACACAAGCAAGAAAGAAACAGTGGTGCAGAGAAACCCCTCATCACAGAGTCAGGTGTGCACTTGCTTTACAATCAGGGACAAGCCCACACTGACACTACATAAGCATCAGCATAACCTACAACACCGCCAATCACATCACCAGTAGTCAGGTCACCATCACATGAATACAGCACTGATTCAACACAGAAGTAAAATGACCCCTGACAGCAGGGACTCACAGGAGACGTCATCTCTGATGGGAGTTGTCTTCTCCTTTTCTTCTCCATCTGAGCCAAACCTCCATGATGTCTTCCCTGATGAGTCGTTCCCTTCCCTTTTTTTCGCCGTCCAGTACAGCATGCAATGTCTTCTTCTAGTGGTCACTACTCGTCCCTGTAGAATTTACCACAAATACATCTTAGACTCCTCTCTTTTCAGCACTATCCTATCAATTCCGAAAAATTAGAAATTAAAAAATGTCAGATAAGTGGCATGTAAATAGGTAGACCCCCATTAGGTAGGTAAACAGGGCCTTCCTCCAATAATTTGGTAGGTAGACAGGGCCTAACTCTCTAATTAGCCAGGTAACTGGGGCTGCCCCCAGTAACTAGCCAGGTAACTGGGGCTGCCCCCAGTAACTAGCCCGGTAGCTGGGGCTGCCCCCAGTAACTAGCCAGGTAGCTGGGGCTACCCCCAGGAACAAGCCAGGTGGCTGGGGATGCCCCCAGTAACTAGCCAGGTAGCTGGGGCTGCCCCCATTAACTAGCCAGGTAGTTGGGGCTGCCCCCAGTAATTATCCAGGTAGCTGGGGCTGGCCCCAGTAATTAGCCAGGTAGCTGGGTCTGCCCCCAGTAATCAGCCAGGTAGCTGTGGCTGCCCCCAGTAATCAGCCAGGTAGCTGTGGCTGCCCCCAGTCATCAGCCAGGTAGCTAGGGCTGCCCCCAGTAACTAGCCAGGTAGCTAGGGCTGCCCCCAGTAATCATCCAGGTAGCTTGGGCTGTCCCCAGTAATCAGCCATGTAGGGCCATTAATTAGCCAGGTAGGGCCAGGGGCAGTAATTAGCCAGCTAGGGCCAGTATGTAGGCAGTCAGGGCCAGTATGTTGGCAGGCAGGGTCAGTATGTAGGCAGGCAGGGCCAGTATGTAGGTTGGCAGGGCCAGTATGTAGGCCGGCAGGGCCAGTATATAGACAGGCAGGGCTAGTATATAGACAGGGCCACTTATAGGTAGACAGGGGCAGTATATAGGTATACAGGGCTGGTATATAGGCAGACAGGGCAGGTATATAGGCAGACAGGGCTGGTATATAGCTAGACAGGGCTGGTATATAGCTAGACAGGGCAGTATATAGGTAGACAGGGCTGGTATATAGCTAGACAGGGCTGGTATATGGCTAGACAGGGCGGTATGTAGGTAGACAGGGCGGTATATAGCTAGTCAGAGCTGGTATATAGCTAGACAGGATGGTATATAGGTAGACAGGGCGGTATATAGCTAGACAGGGTGGTATATAGCTAGACAGGGCTGGTATATAGCTAGACTGGGCGGTATAGAGCTAGACAGGGCGGTATATAGGTAGACAGGACGGTATATAGCTAGACAGGGCTGGTATATAGCTAGACAGGGCGGTATATAGGTAGACAGGGCGGTATATAGCTAGACACGGCTGGTATATAGCTAGACAGGGCAGTATATAGCTAGACAGGGCTGGTATATAGCTAGACAGGGCAGTATATAGCTAGACAGGGCGGTATATAGCTAGACAAGGCGGTATATAGCTAGACAGGGCTGGTATATAGCTAGACAGGGCGGTATATAGCTAGATAGGGCTGGTATATAGCTAGACAGGGCAGTATATAGGTAGACAGGGCTGGTATATAGGCAGACAGGACAGTATATAGGTAGACAGGGCAGTATATAGGCAGACAAGGCGGTATATAGCTAGACAGGGCTGGTATATAGCTAGACAGGGCAGTATATAGGTAGACAGGGCAGTATATAGCTAGACAGGGCAGTATATAGGTAGACAGGGCAGTATATAGCTAGACAAGGCAGTATATAGCTAGACAGGGCGGGTATATAGCTAGACAGGGCTGGTAGTTTATAAAAAATAAATAAAAACAATACTTACCTGATGTCTTTCCCTTCTCTTCTGTCTTCTTCCCCGGAGCGCCGCCGGCAGCAGTGCGTCATCACATCGCCCACCTGCCACGCGGCCTCCTGGGAGCTGAACAGACGGGATTCAGCCTAAGCTGTTGCTTGCGGCGGCCGTGATGGCTGCATGGCTGGGTCGGTGACCCGGCCCTGTAGCCATGTGGCGAGGGGGGCTGTCGGTCCCCTGCCACAGCGGTCCGGTCGCTGAGGCGACCATTGCGGCCCCTGTAGTGCGCCACAGACCGGCGCCGGGACTCGGGGCCCGCCGGGGGGAAACACTGGCCCCCTCGGCGGGCAATCTGAGCCGGCCCCGCGGCCAAGACCCCAGCGGCCCGCCGGGCAAATGCCCAGTTTTCCCTGTGAGCAGTCCAGGCCTGCTTAGTAAGTACAGAGAGATCTGCACTGTAATGAATCTCCCACATTTTCATTATGTTTCTACTGCAGAATGGGTCTCTGAGATGTCCGTGTGATAACGCATTCATTTTATTTATATTAATTTTATATTATTTAATTGTATATAGTTTGATAATTCACATAAGTTAGCTTATATGGCTTTTGTGTTGTTATTTTTGAAAGATTGGATTTTTTTAGCCTAATTGCAATGAGTTTATTTGGCATGGTCCCAGCTGTCAGTTGGGAAATCTGCCAAGTCTTTAAACACATTTCTAGTGCATTGCTCTCGTTACAGACAATGCTCAAAAGTTATGCTGCTTGATATCTTCAGAATACAGACAATGCGCAAAAGTTATGCTGCTTGATATCTTCAGAATATTCTTCTGGTCACACAAGCAGTTTGGCAGAGTCTCTTCTGATGACCTAAGATATCTGGTTTATCATGGTCTAAAATAAACACTTCTAACACAGGCAAGAAAGTAAAAAAGGTACAGATAAAAACCCCTAATCACAGGGTCAGAGACAGGTGTGCACTCGCTTTACAATCAGAGAAAAGTGTACACTGCCACTATATAAGCGCCGATATAACCTACAAAACCACCGCATAAAGACCACATAGTGGTCAGGCACCAGCTCAGGTCATCATCACATGACAATTAATACAGCTTTGATTCAACACAGAAGCAAAATAACCCCTGACATCCAGGAACTCAAAGGAGGCGTCATCTCTAATGGGAGTTATTCTATTGTCCTTTTCTTCTCCATCTGGCTTCAATGAAATCTTCTCTGATGAATCGTTCTCTTCTCTGATGAGTTGTTCTCTTTCCTTTTTTTTTCTGTCCCTTACAAAATGCAATGACATCTTCCACTTGTCCCTGTAAAATTAACTTCACACACATTTTAGACTCTCTCTCTTTTCCAGCACTTCCCTATTAATTCCCTTTGTACAAACTCCCCTTCCAAAGTGCTCCAAATAGTAATAGCGCCCCCTTTGGTGCACCACACAGTAATTGTACCTCAAACAGCGAAAGTGCCCACAGATGAATATACGGCCTCCATTTGTGCCACCAGTAGGTTGGTACACATCTCCTATAGTAGGCAGTCCCTCAAATTAGGCACTTAGATAGGTAGACGCTCATTTTAGGTATGTTAGACTCCAAAAATTAGAAATGAAAAAATGGTAATTGAAAAGCTGCCAGCCCTCGCCCCTGCACCAGTGCTGGTCACTGCTGTTCCGCAGCAGCATTGAAAAGCTGCCTTGATGGGTTTCATTGCAGCTACAGCTATACAATATGTAGTGATGGGGGCAAGTGGGCACTCATTGGCTTAGGGGCCCGATCGCATGATGCAGTAAATATCATGATTTCTGCGTGTTTTTACTGCAAATTGATTTTTACTACACTGCTATGTGAGGGTTTTGTACCCTTTTCCCCCGAAAATAATACAGTGACTTATATTAATTTTTGCTCCTAAAGACGAGCTAAGACTTATTTTTAGGGGATGTTTTTTTTTCTATGAACAATAATTCACATTTATTGCTGAACAAAACACCAGCATATACTGTAGTGATTTCATCACAAACATCAGCATAACCAGCCAAACTCTGAATTTCATAACTAAAAATTTCTTATTTTAGGGGGTGTCTTATTTTTGAGGAAACAGGGTAATTAATATTTTGATATTTTAATCTCATGTGTAAATCCCATAAAACACCTAGTGCTGGGTTCACATGGTACATAACTGCATGCGTTTTTTGAATGCAGAGATGAAATGTGGGATAATTTTTAAAAAAAAAACTAATGTGTTTTTTAACTGCTTGCATTTTTGATGCAGTAAAAAAATGGAACAAAAACGCTAGAGGCCTCATTTGTCAAAACTGTCTAACAGTAAAACTGCCTTTGTTGCCCATAGCAACCAATAAGAGCTACGCTTTCATTTTATAAACTGCTCTAGAAAAATGAAAACCGTACTTTGATTGGATGTTATGGGCAACAAAGACAATTTTACAGTTAGACAATTTTGGTAAATGAGGCCCATTGCATGAACACTGCCTTAATGAAGATGGCTGCTATGCTTGGATTATTTTTTTATTTTAGAGCGCTATTAATTCCAGGGCGCTGTTTAAGCCAAGGGGTTCAGGTACATAATATTAGACAAATATAATATAAGACAAATACAATAACACTAAGTGACACCTTGATACAGAAGGAGAGAGGGCTTACAACTTACAATGGAGAAGGGGGAGACAGAATTTAAAGGACCGAGACTGTGTATTATGGTGTAGTGGCAGCAGGATTATTGTAGGTTGTAGACTGTCCTGAAGAGATGGATTTTCAGGTTGCAAAGTCTGATTTGTTGGGGTAGTGAGTTCCAGAGTATGGGGAAAACACAGGATAAGTCTTGGAGATGGTTGGGTGAGGAGCTGACAAGAGGAGAAGAGCAGATTTTGTGTGAGGGGAGGTATCATGAGGGGCAGAAATGTATGGGGGGACAGGTTATGGAGAGCCTTGTATGTCATTGTTATGTCATTGGATATAAGTAATGAGCACTACCTGCACATACCTCTCAACTTTTAGAGATTGCAAAGAGGGACACATTAGGCCACGCCTCTAACCACGGCCAAACAAATGACATCACATTAGGCCATACCTTCAACCACACCCAGACAAATTGCATCACACCAGAAAACACCTCTCCGCCCCACCAAACAGAATCATGCCCAGCCCATCCAGCAAACTAGCACTAACACAACAGCAGCGTTACTGGGGTCTATAAATATGTATTTACATAAAGTAATGTATTGTAAGTACAGAAATCCATACAAAAAGCTGAAAGACAATGTTCTAAGGATGATACCTCTATATATAGTGACCACATAATACCGATATACCAGGAACAAATATCACTGTACTGTTACTGACCACACCAAGACTAATACTATCAATGATAACAGTATACAAAGATCAAATAATTCTGTCACACCATGAATACATATCACCACTACATAGTGACTGAATAATACCTCAACACCATGATCACGTATCACCACCACTTAGTGACTGAATAATATCGCAACATCATGACCACGTATCACCATCACATAGTGACTGAAAGAAACCACCACACCGTAACCACATATCACCAACACTTACTTACTGAATTATACCGCCACATCATGATCACATATCATCACCAAATAGTGACTGAATAATACCTCCACACCATGACCACATATCACTGCCACATAGTGACAAAAATAATACAGGTCTACTGATCCTGAATATAAACCATTATGCTACTACCGTACCAACATTCCTGACATACAGTGACCATATGGGGTTAGATACCAGTTGTATACAGGCTGTGCAGGCATACAGTATAAGTGATTACAGTGCAATAAAATTTAATGACTCTGATGGGAGTTGTTCCCTTTCTCCATCCTGTCCAGATTATCAGGATGACTTCTCCCTGCCTTGTCCCTGCAGAATTAACCACACAAACATCTTAGACATCTTTTCCAGCACCTCCCTACCAATTCCCACCTCTGTACAAACTTCCCATGGAGTGATAGGTGGAGTACGGGGGAATGGGGCATTAGGCAGTGGTCAGGGGCTTATAGACTGTTAGCTGAGGGTTGTATTTTGTGTTTGCACTAAGCCGCAGGTGTAAGAGAGAAGGTAAAGGCCACAGCTTACGGGCACAATCTTCTGTAGGGAGGCCAAAAACCCTACTGGAGATCGTGGTGTGGCTCTGGCCTGTTCTCCATTCCCTGAACCCCCAGATGATAAGCCACAGCCATGACCTTCAGGGGTGCAGGGGATGGAGTTTAATACTATTGGATTTGTTTGACTACGTCAGACAAGAGTAGCATCTATTTCTAAACTAATAAATAGGGGTTTTTTTCTGCGTTATTTTTTTTCCCTTTAACTCCAGTGATAGTAATGGTGGTGTCTGTCAGTTATCCCCATAGTGAACAATCAGGCTTGGTTACAATCAGCAGTGATTTTGTCACCCCAAGGCTGACACTAACCCTCTGTCACTATTACGCCGGTACTCAAAGCAACAGGGGTACCGGGAAGAGCTGGTTAACCATCAGAAATGGACCCATGTGATGGTCTGCTTCTGGGGCGGCTGCAGGTTGGTACTCTTAGAATGGAAAGGGACCAGTATCGATGGACCTTCTAAATCTGATAGTATCAGGCTGCAGCTGTCGGTTTTATCTTGGTTGGCTATAATACCAGCCTGCAGCTGCCCCTGAAGTGGACCACTTCTAACAGTTACCAGCTCTTCCCACTACCCCTGGTACATTGGGTACTGGGGTAATGGTGACAGGAGGTTAGTGTCAGCCTTTGGGTGACAAAAAACACTACTGGCTGACACCAAGCCCAAGTAATAGTACTGGAGAGGCATCTTCCAGGTACCGTCATTACTATCACTAGAATAAAATGAAACAAAAAAACACACAGAAACAGAAAATGCACTTTATTTAAATAAACATTACCCAACATCTGCCCTAGTTAACCATTTTATTAAAGAAATAGATGCAATGCTGTCCGAGGAAGTCCAACAAATCTGTCATAGCTCAAAAGAGAAACCTGTAAAAAAAATCAACCCTACAAATGAGGCATCACCCATCTTTATGGGATTCTGAATAGCCTACTCAGTGCCCGGGAAAGCTGGATGACATCCCAATAGCAAGCGTGGCACCTATCCCCCACAGCAAGCACCTAGCTCTCCTGGACGCTTGCTGTGGATGGATGTCACCCAACTTTTCCCACATGCTGGATATGTAATTCAGCATCTTGGAATGCTGGGTAAAATGGTTCACAGTAGGCGTCCAGGACAGCTGGGTGCCTGCTGTGGGGGATGGGTGCCATTCAGCTTTCCAGGATGCTGGATAGCCCATCCAGCATGTGGGAAAGCGGGGTAGGTTTTGGGGGAATGAGGGAAACAGTGTGGGGGCTCAGGGAGGGAAGGAGAGGTGTGTGGGGAAGGGGTCAGGGAGACAGGGGGGTTCAGAGTGGGATAGGGTTGAGTGAGGGGTCAGGTAGGGAGAGAGGTTCAGGGAGGGGGGTCGAGTGGAGTTCTGGGAGGAGGAGGGCGAGTGGAATTATGGGAGGGAGGGAGAGGGGGTCAACTGGGAGTCGGGGGGTCGAGTGGGGATCAAGGGGAGCGGGAGATTGGAGGTCTGGGAGTTGGATTTCCTGGGGGACAGGAAGGGAGGGGTAATGGAGGAGGAGGGGCGAGTGGGAGCTAGGGAGGAAGGGAGTGATACTTACCACCCTCTGCTTCTTCTGCTGCTTCTGTTCCCTCCCCCCCCCCCCTAGTTACACTGAATAGAGTATCAGGGGAGGGGCCAGCCCCATGTAGCCAGTGATGTTAGGGGAGTGTCTTTATGATGCTTCCCCTGTGCCTGTGTTCCCTTGTACTGAACGCCTGTGATGAAGAGAGGTTCCCTGCGGGCGGCCCAGAACGCGCAAACAGTGAACTGCACAGCACATCCCAAAAAAATGAGGATTCCTCCCTGCCGTCCCAGGACAGCGGGACACCAGTTCCCATTCGGGACTGTCTCGCCCAAATCGGGATGGTTGGGAGGTATACCTGTAGATAAGCAGCCGCACTGAGACTTGTAGCTTTTGTCTGTCTATGTCTGAATGACTTCAATGATAAAGTGAAGATATTTCCTAGAACTGCTCAATATCCCAAATTATATCTACTAGATTTCTAGAGATGGGACACAAAGATTTAGTCTGACTGTCATAACTGAAGTTGGAAAGCAGTATTTCTCCTTAACATAGGGAAACTGGCATCTGATCTGTCTCAGAGTTGTCTTTTGCCTTCCTTAGAGACAGCACAGGCTGGACTTGATGGACCTGTGTTTTATCTTACTCTTATCAGCTACAGTATGTAAACTATGTGAAACTCTGTATTCAGGACTTTGTAGCTTGGGCAGATCCGTCTGAGTCTCTTATTTAAGGTAAGACATACATTTCTTATAGATACTAATCTGTTAACAAACACATATAATATTTAGAGTTACAGATACCTATGATGATTTATACACAATGATCAAAGAATGATCATGTGTGGATAAGGACTTGTGGTTTTCCTCCTTCCTAAATTCCACCACTATCAGTGAAATTTACCAAGATTAAAAGGTTTATTAAGAAATACTGTGTCATGTATTAGAGGCACTTTTTTTCCAAGTAGAGGAGACGTTTTTACTCTTTATCTTAGATGCCATTTATGGTATTTCCTCAAGCAAAAACATTTAAAATGACAGAGAATGATGCTTGAAGGTAACAAAAAGCATCAATCTGGTAATGATGAAGATCCTACGTCGGCTTATTGTGCTTGCACTTTGTGTTTGTGGAGCCTGTAGTCGCCCGACTGATGGCATCACATCTGTTCAATGCAGACTTGTTGGGGACGTATTGTTTATCTTACCAAATATTTCATTTGCTTCACTGAAGGTAATAATTCTTTTTGGCTTTTATACACTGCTTTCAGTTTAAGTATATTTTATTTTTAAGATTTTATATGTGATCTGTCCGGCTTTTTATTATTGTAAAGTTATTTATTTGATACTCTTGTTAGTTATATAATTATGTCAAGTAATATGTTATTAGTCTTAACATTTTTATTTTTTTATTTTTTAGACAATTGATGATCTTCCTTTTCCTCATGATTCCTCTTGCACTGTAAGTAAAGTTATATTAGACTTTATACTGTTTCCATTTTAGCCAAGATTTGTGATTGCTTAACACGTAGCTCCAGAAATCTACATTAAAGGCTTCACCTTGACTGCAGTGATTTATGCTTACAACCTTACTACCTGTGTTACCACACTATGAAAGTATCTCAGTTTCTCTCTGTCACATAACTAAAAAAGTTTTGCTATTGTGAGCCATTAAAGACTGCATTTCAAATACTCCCTCTGCTGGATAAAACTATACTTGCAATACCATTGTACCAGAGTTTAAACTTGACCATGATATTGTGGCTTTTTATGGTACTTGCTCTTATCTTTAAAGAAAAAAACTATTAACCCATTAAGCACCAGGCCTTAAAGGCTTGAATTACCAGCTAAATTTTCCAGTTTTTGCCTCCCTGTAATTCAACTTTTAATTTTTTCAGTGACATTGTATAATGGAAATATTTGCACTTTTCAGTTTTGTTTGGACCCACTCTTAGGTATATAGGAAAAAGCCTGTTACTGGACTTAAAGAGATACTTAACTATCTGTTTGTGCTTTTCAACAAAATGTGTAGTAGGCAGAGGTAGATATAGCATTATATGATTAAGTTTTGCTGGAAGATTCTACACATTGGGAGACTGTAGGGTTTTTTACACAAAAATACAAATTGAGTCCAACCTTATTTATAACAACTCATATAAGGACCATTAGGGTCAATTGACACAAAGCAGATTAGTTTCAGAAATTTCTATGATTATTATATTCGTCTAAACAGGGCTTGTAGAAATCCATGTTCCTATCCCTTAAATAAACTCTTCAAGAAGAATAAACTGATTTTAGTGGCAGAAATATTTCCTAGTTGTAAAGTGACATTACTCTTAGCACATAAAGTTAAACAACTTAGTTATCAGAAATCTAGGGTGGCATGGGCTGCACCAGTTTTCTGCCATGCTTGGAATAAAAAACCTGACTTAGCCCTCTCCTATAGATGTATGAACAGTCGTACCGTACACCAAAACCTGGTACATTCTGTGCTGGACAAGGCTCTTTTGAATGCACCAACAATACAAAGCATACCATGCACCAGATTTATAAACCCACATACAACTGTTTCATACATTCAGGCGCATTGCAAACTTAGAAAAAGCGATTTAGAACTGGCGAGTCGGCACCAAGTCCATTCATGTTGCCCTTAATGTTTTGCTTTTTTCATGTGAAATGTCCCTGTTTTCTTTTCTAGAGTTCAAAATGTGTAGAGTTATATCATAAGGGAGTAGAAATGCTACAGAACCATATAACTGGCCTAGAAAAACTAAACCGATCCCTGGAGAAAATAAAAATGCAGTCAACAGAGCATAAGGTGAGTTTATTATGAATTGTGTTGATTCCCTTGTGAGTCTCATAGAAACAATTATTTATCA
Source organism: Phyllomedusa bahiana (assembly GCA_025379985.1). Lineage (NCBI taxonomy): Eukaryota > Metazoa > Chordata > Amphibia > Anura > Hylidae > Phyllomedusa > Phyllomedusa bahiana. The sequence continues at coordinate 19,444 of JAODAL010028365.1, read as the reverse complement.
AACACCTCAAGTCTTAATACTGAGTTCAAATATTGAACTTTTTGGCTGCAGTTTTTGAAGCCAAACCAATAATGGATTTAAAAAAAAGTCTCAGTCTTTCCTTGTATATGTCCTCCAGTTATGAACCAATCCTGAGTTTTACTTCAAAAGCTGAACATGAGTATTCTCTAGAGGAACCTTCATGTGCGGCCTGAGTTCTTGGACCCAATAAACATAATAAACCGTTTGGTCATTGACAGTTATTGACATGGTGCTGGTCCATCACATGGATGCTTAACTCCTTAATGACCACCTAACGACTTTTGACAGCTTGATGCTGCATACAGAGAGGTTTTAGGGTTCCCAGCACCGTAACTACACTAGGAACAGAGCTGTAATTAATAACTCTGTTCTTAGAGCGATCTCTGTAAATGTTGGGAAGCAGAGGAAACCTCTGATCCCCGACATGGCACCCTTTGATTGCCGTGGTCCTTGACAGTGGCATAATCAAAGGGGATTCCCTTACTTCATAGGGCTACCGGGACTCCCAGTAACCCAATGAAGCCCAGGGGAACATCTGCACAGTCCGCCCCGGGGCTTGCAGGCTGTCTGTATAGCAAATCTGCAGTCAGGGTACACTGTGTGCTGCCCTGACTGCAGACTGTGTCATACTGACATAGAAAGTAATACTTTACTAAATGTAAAAAAAAGTAGTTATCCCTTAATGGGATTTGAAAAAAGCATAAAATAGAAAAAATAAATAACAAAAATAAATATTGAATAAAAAATTATTCTGCATACATGAGACAAAAAAACCCTACACATATTAGGTATCCACACGACTGTAATAATCTGTAGCATTAATCTAACAGGCTATTTAGTGTGAAATGTGAATGATGTAAAAAGCAGATGTGGAAAAACATTTTTTATATTCATGCTGCAAAAAAATAAAATAAAAACATTCAGGAGTAATTTATTTGTAAACTTAAACTATGCCCCCTCAAAATACAACTTCTCCCACAAAAAACAAGTCCTCATACAATTGCATCATACAACGATTAAAAAAGTTATGTCTGTGAAAAGCAGGAGGCAAAAACAAAAACATTTAGCTGATCTTTAAGGCCTTTTAATTATATATTATATTAATTGCATGTCAAAACAGAGATACCTGAAGTGCTTATTTGCCACTTCTAAGTAATCAATCCACATTAGAAAGGGCCATATTGATAGCAGACAACTTTTCTTTCTTTTATGTCAAAATGAATGTTGTGTGATCAAAAAAGCTGTGCAAATCTTCCATTAAGATGAGAAATGTGTTGTGTTAAATGACATTCCTACAGATGCTTACGTTAGTGAAAAAATCCGTGTGTGCCATAGGATTAGTTTTAGAAATAGTATACATGTAAAGGTATAATGGGAATGGCAGGTTAACAACATTTAATTCCGTATTAATATACCACACTACTGTGAGCATGAGAATTGTCAGACATGTCATAAAAGTCAGACTAGTATGAGTCCAGCAGATAAGAGCCTCACTTATTTTAAAATCTACTGTGGGGAGAATTGGCTACTGTGGGGAGAATATGCCCCAAATGTGCCCCACAATTACGGTAATTCATAGTTTTCATAGAAAGCTATAAATTACTTCCGTCTTCCCCAACGCGTATTGAATGCTGAAAAGAAGTGACATGTGCTGGGGATGATAGGAGTGAATGGACCTCTCCAACCCCGTGCACTTCAGAAGTATGAGCTGGCCAGTGTGTACTTCTAAAACACCTGGCGTATTGTGGCGTACACAGTACACATCGCAATTATGCTGTGTGAACTTACCCTAAGTAGAATAGAAGTAGTTAAAGGGAAATTATGAAACAAAGTATAATAATATACAAATATATGAATTGTATCTGACCTAAAAATAGAAATGTAATCAAGAAACATAGAGAGCCCTGTAAGAGTCTGCTTTCTAAATCTAAGATTACTTTCTATTTTCAGGTCAGATGTATATTTTATAAGGCTGTAATAATTAAAATAGAATTTTGATTGGTAATGGTCGTTTGCATTTTTTTTTTATTTTGGTATATGCTATATGTTTTTTGGCACTACCGTTTGTTAAATACTACTTGATTAATACCCTAGCTTTATAGAAGTAGTTGCTAATTTTAGTGAATATAGCTGTAATGAAAACTAAATAACTAGTTAAACTTAATTTATTTTCCATTCAAAATTATCTTCCTTTCTCTTTTTTTATCTTCCTTTCTTTTCCTACTGTATTATGTAATGTGGGAACCAAATAATGAATAGAAGTCATGCTTGATAACAGATATATAATGGGTGTTATGACTGTCATGACAACATTGTTTTCTTTTTTTTTTTAGGGAGAATTAGAAATACAAGAAGGTGAACCTAAACAATTTTTAGAAAATCTGAATACATTTCTGCAAACTCTTGGTAGGAATTGCAAATGATACTAAACCACCAGATGATGATAAACATAGATCCTCCGATCAAAGCAAATGTCATCGGTTATCATTTATTGAAAAATATTGCTCGAGTTTTTTTTTGTAAGGACTTCATGGATCTTTTGTACTTTCCAGAATCTGGACTTTACTTCCATTTTTATTTATTGACTTTACTCAATCCCATCTGACCCATCATTACAGATGGAAAAATCGAGAAACGGGCAGCTTTTTAATGTATTTATTTTATTTATTAGGATCTGCTGTTACTAGATAAGTGATCTGTGGAATTGGTAAACTGGTAAGCAACACAACTTCATAGACTTGGTGATTCTAGAGGAAAAACACCATTACTAATTTACAGATATGCCCAACGTATTGTGACAATATTACTAAATCATTTCAGAATTGTCAAAGCACTGCAGGGAACCAAGTAAGATTTATGTTAAATGAGGTTTCCAATTTAATGTATTTCAATGGAGAATTTTTGCTGAAAGATTTGTCTCGCTAGAACAACCTCTATCTATATGGGATACATTATTATTTAAAGGAAAATGGTCAGATATTTAGTGCTGCCCTATGCGGATATGTCAGTCACTGTTTGTAGGCGGGTAAGCAGGACTTCCACTGTCTCTTAAGTTGTTCAGTCAGGAATTACATTGCTTTGGTTAAGGAATCCTGCTCCAAATCATATAAAACTATATATCACAAAGTTCAGCATTTTTTTTCCTCTCTCATTTGCTACTCTCAGATAGAGTAGCATCAGCCACCTGACAGGTTCACTTTAAATCAATAGATGAGAACGCCAAAGTTATGTGTTTTGTCTGCTAGGTTACATGTCCCGGTCACTTTTTAATATAATTTATTAAATTCTATTTAAGCCTTATTTTTATTGAAAGTTCTGTCACTAAAAAAATGAAAAATATTTTGTAATTTATAAAAGAATAAATTATTTCATAAAATGTGTGGATGGTTATGTTTTCCTTTTTAGGAGCTGAAAGTAAAAAAAGGGGTTTTCTCACTAAGCAGTTTTACACTCATGGTGTCTCCTCAGGTTGTGGGTGGTTCTATAGCAGTGTTTAGCATATTTAGCTTCTCTGCAACTAGCTGAGCCATTACACTGACTATATACTTACCTACATACTGGGGTATCTATAGACCTACTATCTTACTGGGGAGCCCTATATACCTACCTACCTACTGGGGGGCGCTGTATTTATACCAATTTACCTACTGGAGGGCCTATGTACCTAATTAATAAGACACCTATATACCTTTTTACTTAATAAGTGGCCTATATAGGTACTGATTAAGGGCTATATACTTATTTACTTACTGAAGTACATACTGTATAGAACTACATTTCTACTTAATTAGGGGCCTACATACCTACCTACTTAAAGGGGTTTTCTCACCACACTGTTTCACTGATTCACATGCAGTTTTATACACACTTTCACACTATTAACCAATGTATTTAGAAAAAGTCTTCAATTACCTGTACCTTCATGTTGAAAACTAATGTTTGTAATAAGAAAACCCCATTAATACTTACGTGTCCACTCTTAAATCATAGTCATCCCACCTTTGAACATGTTGTTACACTGTAGTGTATATAAAAATATAAGCTAACCATGGCAGTATCTGTATTTCCTCCTACCACATAGATGTTATGAAAATGTCCCACAAAATGCACATTAGTGATTAAATATTTAATTTACAATGTAAATTGTGGTCAAGGGTTGTTTGTGAGTAAACTTGTAACCATCCTCACAGCACTACTCTATATAAAACAGCCTACTGATACACTTATCAACCAACAACCAAGCCTTCTATATACTCAGAGATTACATGGTATGTAGATGCACAGATAAGATTTAGAGTAGCATGTCTTTAGAGTAGCATGTCTGTAACTACTGTTACAGACAATATAAGTCTCTATGAAATGTCCAGTTACACTCAACTATTATTATTCACTTGTTTCTGAGCAATCATAATAATTGATCAGTATTAACCAAGAAGACAATCAACTATACAATTATCATAAATTATGATACCATAAAAATAATTATCAGTGGCACAACTGGTAAATGTAAATTCTGTTCTGTGACATTTATGATTGGCAATGCTGCCCAGTGCACGGCCAGGTCTGGTGTGGACTGTGTTCCCTAGGACCTACATACTTTGCACAAGAATCTGAAATCTGTATACATAGATTATTCCAATCCCAAATAATAATAAAACAGGGCAAAATATTATTACTGTACTATGACTAGATACCACAACTATAATGTGACTGACAAAGGGTATGTACACATGGCGTCTTTCAGGGCGTATTTTGTGGCGTAATTGCACTGCAATGCGCCCGAAACACGTCCTGTAATTATGGTAATCATAGCTCTCATAGAGAGCCTGCTAATCATTCTCCCTGAACGTGGAGCAAACCAGTTCCCTGCAAAGTACAGGGTAGAGCTGGAGATCCACATTCGAAGAGCTTCCAGCTTGAACTGATTACAACCTCTCATCTACCTGATAAAATGTGAAAAATGAGATGGCAGTCATGGCAAGTCATCTTCCTATTTTTCGAGGTTGGCTAAAAGCTGGCTTTAGAACTGCAATTAACCAGATGGGAACACTTTGCATTATGCCTGTGTTCACTTCTCGTTTGTGGTGAACTTTAGTTCTGGTTGGCCAATGGTCAGGAATGTTGTAAAATAAATTAATTAATTTAAAAAAACTGTACACCCACTTCAACACCACCTCTACTCCTGTGTTTTTCACTGGTCCACCATCAATGACATCATGACCATGGTTCACTTGATGCTGCAGCCAATCACTGACCTCAGTAGTCACGTACTGTACATGGAAGTAGAGACCACTTAGACCAGTGAGTTGCTGCTGCATCACATTAAGCATGGACATGATGTCATTGATGGCATTTTTTTCACATTACATATTGCAGTATTTTTATTTAATCTATAGCATGTTTTATTAAATATTATTATTAATCTTGATAACAAATCTTTTCACATGATACTGGTAAATAACAACCCTTTTGAAGTACTTATACAGTGCCAAGCAAAAGGGTAACAAAGTTTTGAAGTTTTAACTTTCAGGCTCCATATCTCACCATCCTCTACAGCTTTCAACGTGAGACTACCATAATCTGCTGGTCCACGGCCCTGGCCTACACATGATGCCAACTGCCCGTTGACTTTAGTCCGGGCGGTCAGCATCTACTCTACGCGCCCGTTATAAGCCGGCCGCATGGAGTTAGCAGCTGCTAACTTTTTGACGTTTTCATTTTAGTTTTTGTTTGTTCCTACTTTTTCATTAACCATAACTTTTTTTTATTTTTCAGCCAATAAATTTTATTTTTTTACAAAGAGTAGCAGGATAAAAAATAACAAAATAAACTGTAACCCTCTGACTGACAGGCATAAAACACTTTGGGCAACATGTATGATTTATGGAGCTTAGACGCCAATTTTGAAGCGCATTATAATAGTGTAGAATGCGCCTGAATTTATGAACCAAGTCTACTGCGGGTCATAAATCAGGCACATTCTAACGCAGAAACGACACTTCTGACTCAGGTAAATCACTTTTTAAGTGCTCTACCTGTTCTAGCAGTAAGGCGCCTAGATTTGCCATGCTGAAGCTTTAAATATGTAGGTTTGTATGGTTCTAGTGCATCCCGCGAATAAAAACCATAGGAAATGGGGCTGCCCCATTCATACATGTAACCCTTTTCATTTTATTGCATGAATGAGTCATAAAAGGTTAACTGCTAACTGCTCCATGAGTGATCCTTGAAACTAAAACAAATGGTGAAAAAAGGTCTTAGCTGGTGGCAGGTACTGCAAGACAATCCAAGATCCCAGCCAAGGAGGCCCGAAGATACCACGAAGTGCCCTGAAATGGTAACATCATGAAAAGTTTCCATTTTTTTAAACATTTTGGAGCCTTCGTATTCTTTGTCCTTTCAATGTCTAACCTTTCCATATTCATATATATTTCAACCTGTCCCATCAATTCCGACACTGACAGAATAGCCAGTATGTTAAAAGGTGTCTTTTGGAAGCCATCAGGAAGGCATGAACCAAAACAGGGGAAGGGGAAATTCAGGGGTAGTTTGATTTTCAGGTTCTCAGGTTGTCAGTGATAATTCACTGACTTCCCAAATCTTTGAGAGAAGTCCCAAGCCCAAATACTATCCAAAAAGTTAGTTTTTGGCAACCTGCTTTTGGGACAGTGAGTAATCCAATTCAGGGCCCTAGAGTGTGGGGGATAGTATATTCAAAGATAGCCCTATGAATTATGCAAAAATGCATTTCTTGACAGTTCTCATTTTTGGTATGTTTCTAGATATGTGTCCAGCCGTCTAAAATTCACCATTTTCACATGCCTAAATTCTATTTCCCAAGCTTGAAAAGGGGCAGTGAAGAAACGTCCTCTCTCTCAGTCTACAATAAATGAAAAAAATGTTTCTTCTTACCCCACCATGTCCTACCATCAATTCAAAGAGGTTATCTAAAAGTTTAGTTGTTAAGTTTAGATTTTTCTAGGTCAATAAACTTCTTAGTTGGTAAAAGCTAAATATATGAGATTTTGGAAGGTCATATTTTGACTGTAATTCTATAAAACCGTACAAGCTCTTGTCAGTGGGGTGAATAAGTTATTTATTGCCTCCCAGACCTTAAAATGTGGATTGTGGACACAAGCAGAAAATTCAGGATGTCTTCGCACCTTCATTTAACTACCATAATTATATGGAAGTTTAAATATTGACTTACAGGCTTTCCACATGCCATAGTATCACACAATATCAAACTACTTCATAAATTTCGGGATATGTTACCATATTCGACATGAAGAAGAGCATTTAGGGACCAAAGGTAAAACGCAAATTAATATCATTCACCAAATCCAGTGCATGCCACATGATATAGGCCACATTATATTTCCTGATATCAGGAAAGTTGATTCCGCCCTTAGATCTAGGGAACTTTAATTTTGCCAGGCAATTCGGGATCTTCTAGACCATACAAAATCAGAAAAAGGAGTTTGGAAAAGATGTCTTTTTAACTGACAGCTGGCAAAAAGAAAAAGGGGGCGGTGAGACCACCATCTAAATTCCTGGTAATTTTTTTGCAGAATTTGAAAAAATTTAGATTATAAATCAGGTGACCTACCTATATAAATTCCTAAATATTTAAAGGGGTTGTCTCACTACATTGATTCATCTTACTTCAGTCCTGTTTTCTTGGTTTCATTTTGAATTCAGGGACGTGTTTACTGGCTTCTACAAGGCTGCAGCAGAAACCAGGTCTGTAGCTTTTTCAACCAGTGTTGGCAACCTATCATGATGGATTGAACAGGTCTGTAGCTACATCGACCTGAGGAGCTGATGTAGCCCATACAAGAGGGGATATCTCAGAATAGGTAGGACACTGCTAATGAACATATATTGCAAATTGACTTGTTTTTGCAAGATCTTTAACATAAAAAACTATCCTTGTAGTGAGACAACCCCTTTGATATGAGATTTCACTGGTGGACATCCCCCTGAATCTTTAAATCCCATTGCACCAGAAGATAAAAACAATAATTCTGATTTGGACTTTAAAACCTGTGCATTGACTAAATTCACTTAGAATAGTGAAAATCCTGGGTAGATCTCTACAAACACCAATTGCCTCAAACAAGATCAAAAATAAATAAAGTAATCAAATTTGGTATCGCTGCATGCATAACGACCTACCCTATAAATCTCTCATGTTTACCTGTACGGTGAACGGCGTAAAAAAAAAATCACAGAATTGCGATTTTTGTTCATCCTGTAGATCATAAAAATGGAAAAAAAGGCAATCAAAGACTTTTATAAACGGCAAGTGGTGCCAATTAAAACATCAGGTCATCCCGAAAAAAGCCATAACCTAGCTCTTTATACGGAAAACAAAATCAGAAGACAGCAATGCATAAATATTGTTTTATACAATAAAAACATTTTTTCTTTTTTAAAGCTCTTCAACATAAAAAAAAAAACTGTATAAATTGAGTATCACCGTAATAGTTTCGACCCAGGAAGTAAAACTAACTTGTCAAGTATACTGCACGGTGTGCCCTGTTAACAATAAAATTAAAAACACTACTAGGATTGAAGCATTTTCTTCACCCTGCCTTCCAAAAATTAAGCAAAAAGCCTTGTTCCTCCAAAAATGATAACAATAGAAATGTCAACTCATCCCGCAAAAAACAAGCCCCTACACATCTCCGTACACAGAAAGATAAAAAATTATAACTCTCAGACTATGGTGATGCAAAACGTGTTTACTTTTATGAGTAAAAGTGTTTTTATCGTGTAAAAGCAGTAAAACATTAAAAAAAAAAAAAAATTGGGTATCACTGTAATCATATCGACCTGCTGAGTAAAGCTATCGTGTCATTTATACTTCACGGTTACTGCTGTAAAAAATAAAATAAAAAAAACTAGCAGGATTGCGGTATTTTGTTCAAAATGCCTCACAAAAACCTTAATAAAAAGTGATCAAAGCGTCATATGCACCCCATAATCATATCAATAAACACTCAACTCATCCCACAAAAAACAGCCTATAATCAGCTCCGTATACAGAAAAATAAAAAAGTTATGCTGTCAGACTTTGAAGACATAAAAATTCCTTTTTTTTATTAATGCATATCTTTTGTGTAAAAGTAATAAAACATAAAGAACTATATCAAATGTATTTTCTTGTAATTGTACCGACCCCCATAGTAAGGTTATTATGTCATTTATACCGTACGGTGAACGCTGTAAAATTGAAGCCCAAAAAACAATGGCGGAACTGCGTTTCCCTCCCTCCCCATTTTCATGGCCCAATGCTAAAAAAAACTATGGAACACCTGTGTGTCTAAAATGTACAGTAGACCCCTAGAGGAGATCCATGAGGGATGTTGAATACAAAATGGGGCGACTTCTGGAAGGTTTCATCTGTTCAGATACTTTTGGGGCTGTGCAAATGAGACATAGCACCCACCAAAATCTGTGTTCCAAAAGCCAAATAGAGCTCCCTCCCTTGTACGCCCTGCCATGCGCCGAAACAGCAGTTTAAACCCACATATAGGGTATTGCCGAACTTGGAAGAAATTACGTAACAAAATCTGAGGTGCTTTTTTGCAGGATTCATTTTAAAAATTAAACATTTTCAGCTAAAATTGCAATTGTTGGAAAAAATGTTGTTTTTTTTTTTTTTCACAGCCTAACGCTAAAAAAATTTGTGAAACACCTGTGGGGTCAATATACTCACTACACCCCTGGATATATTCCTAAAGGAATGTAGTTTCCAATATGGGGTCTCTTTAGAGGTGTTTATTAAGTTTTAGCACCTTGGGTGTCCACAAACCTGAAATGGCGCCTAAATAAAATCACAATGAAAATGAGACCCCAAAGTCTGGTAGATGCTCCTCCTACTCTGAGGCTTGTGATTGAGCCAGATTGCAATGCATAAGGGCCACATAAGGTATACCTATAAAAATGGCAGAATCTGGGGAATCAATATTAAGTTGCATTTCCCTTGTCACATCTATCATGTTCGTGTGACTAATGGATAAAAACTGAAAATCTGCAAAACAAGTGAAATTTTGAAATTTCACCTCCACCTTGCTTTAATTTCTGTGAAATACCTAAAGTGTTAACAAACTTCCTAAACACTGTTGTAAATACTTTAAGGGGTGTTATTCTTAGATGAGTCATTTATGGGGGCATCTTACATGCAGTTTTCAATGCGTTTTTAGGATCCGTTTTAAGAATTGACATGTCACTTCTACTTGCATTTTACGCAAGTGAAATCCCCATAGGAAACAATGGAGTGCGCTTTTGGAGTCCCAAAAGCGCATCCAAAAGCTCAACATACATTTGGATATGTTTTGGATACCAAAAGCTTATCTGAAAAACGCATTGGCTTTAAATTTGTAGTGTAATACAATAAATCGGCTGATAGAGGTCTCATTTGATGTAGAAGAACTGTTTGAACTATAGTAACCTTATGATCTACATTTTCACTTAGAGTGTAAAGTGGTTTATTATTTAGTATTATACCGAAACTCAACATTCTATAATAAACTATTTATCTAAAACATTTATAAATTAATTATTAAAAACTTCTATAGCAGAGAACTACTTTAGCCGTGTTCCAGAACACCTGAGGGGAATCTATAGAATAGCAATAGTATAGTATACGTATGTCTTGGTTTCATACTAGACTCTGATCTGTCATTCTCTCCCTATATCCAATCCTTTGCCTGCTCCTGTCACCTGCACCTTAAGAACATCTCCAGAATCCGTCCTTTTCTCACTGTGGAAACAACTTAAACTCTTGTTGTTGCTCTTATTCTTTCTCATCTTCACTACTGTAACTCCTTACTTATTGGTCTTCCTCTCTGCAAACTCTCCCTCTCCAATCTGTCCTGAATGCAGCAGCCAGGTTCATTTTTCTTTCCAGCTGCTATTCTGATGCCTCTACCCTGTGTCAGTCACTGCACTGGCTGCCCATCCAGTACAGAATACAGCATAACATAATCACTATCACCCATAAAGCTCTCCACAGCACTGCATCCTTCTACATCTCTTCCCTCATCTTAGTCTACCACCCAACCCGGTCTCTCCGCTCTGCTGCTGATACCAAATTACAGGTCATCCGAACCTCCCTTGCCCGTCTCCAAGATTTCACACATGCTGTACCCATTCTCTGGAACATGCTACCGCAGGCACACTCACAACCCTCATAGTTTTAAGAGTAAATTGAGAATACATCTTCTCAGTCTGGCCTACCAAGACTGCTAACCCCCACCTAATTGCTAACCCACATCTGTCACTCCCCCAGTGTCCGACCAACCCACCAGAGGATCGGTGGATCCTCCGGTAGGACTCCGAGTGGTGGGCCCAGTGTGGCCCTGTAGCGTTGAGGGCCCGGTGTGGCCCCATAATGCTGAGCCAGGCAGAGGTAGTTACCTCATCACGCTGCTGCCTCTCCTCGGCCGCACAGCCGTCACTCTGCTGTGTGGCCGTGGAGCCGCCGGAGGACATCACGCTGCCAGTGTCGGGCTCAAGAGGAAGACGCTCGGACGGGAAGGAGGAATGGTAAGTATTAATGTTATTATTTTTAATGATGGTTACCTACCTGTGGGCACCTATATCTATTTATATACCTGCCTGAGGGGACATATATCTATAAACCTGCCTGTGGGGACCTATATCTAGCTATGTACATGCGTGTGGGGACCTATATCTATCTATACACCTGCCAGAGGGAATCTATATCTATCTATATACCTGCCTGAGGGGAACTATATCTATCTATATACCTGCCTGAGGAGACATATATCTACAAACCTGCCTGTGGGGACCTATATATATCTATATACCTGCCTGTGGGACCTATATCTATCTATATACCTACAAGAGAGGACATATATCTATCTATATACCTGTATGTGGGGACATATATCTATCTATATACCTGCCTGAGGGGAGCTATATCTATCTATATACCTGCCTGAGGAGACATATATCTACAAACCTGCCTGTGGGGACCTATATATATCTATATACCTGCCTGTGGGACCTATATCTATCTATATACCTACTACCTATCTATATCAGTACTTTGTGTTATAGCTTTTGATATATTTTTATTTATATTAAATCTATCATTCAGGGAGGGGGCATATACTTTTAGACCTTTTATGTTCACCACTGATGTCCTGCTGTAATTAGGTAAGAGAGACTTAGAAGCCCCAGCGATCCATCTTGATTACAGATCAGTGTGATGATGTCATCACATCGGTCTGTATAATTTGAAGCGAGACCGGGTAGGGTATCGTACAGGTGGCAGAGACAGCAGAGCAAAGTGGGCCCCTAAAATGAACTCCTCTGGTGGGCCCTAGGCACCCCAGTCCGACACTGGTCACTACCTACACTATGGCACTCACAAGCACTTATCTATATATAGATGTACTGTCCATGTGGCAGGTTCATCCAATTTTTATGTAAACCACCACATATTTATTAAATATGACTGGACCATTGTAAATTTGCACTTCTCACCCAACGTCTCACCCATACATCCTAAAAGATTGTAAGCTCTCTTGAGCAGGGCAGTGATGTGGAATATGTTGGCACTATATAAATAAAGATTATTATTATTATTATTAGTAAACCAGCATTATTAGTCTGACATTCTAGCCACCACCCCTGTAAGGTTTTCTGGAACTCTACATCTTGAGCCAGATATGCAGGAAAATTCCAAATGAAATCTGAACCCCTGGGGATTGATTCGTGTAGGTCAATATGAACAGGGAAATGATCCAAAATCACCATTTCTCCTATCCACCCGAGGAAGAAGTGTCGGAGATATCATAACATAGTCAAGACCATAGTCGGGACCAAGTTGATTGTGGGTGTGGGAGAGAAAAGAAAAGGGAGAAAAGAGTGGAAGAGAAAAGTAGGTAAATTCCTTTCCTTCTGGGTGGAAGACTCTCCAAGGATCCAGCAAAACCAGAAGTAGTCATGAAATGTGATAAGAATTTCTCACTTCTAACAGATAAAGTGGTTTGAGCTCTTTCATTCCTTCCATCTTCTCTGGTTGACAACACTGAATTCATGTCCCCACCTAGGATTTTACAAGAGGATTGACCCTGTTGCAAAAGTGAGCTCTGTGAAAAATCCTGCACTCCTAGAATTAGGACCATAAATATTATTTATTGAGAGTTCCTCATTACTGCATTGAAGTTGAACCTGTTACCAACACCCCTCATCCATTTTACAACTAATAACAAGTCCAGATAAGTGTTAATGAAGAAGTATAAATACCCTTGCCTTCCCCTGGACAGTTGGAGACCCCACAACCTCTCTCAACCGTAAACACTCCATCCTGTGGAAATCCGCCTCACCCAAATGCATTTGGTGGTGCAGCGTCACATCTGTTTAAGGTGGAGCAACACCATAAGCTGTTAAATGGGCCAACGGAGACCCTTCACATTTCAAGTAATTATGTGTATGAATTATGAATAAGAAAGTAAAACAACCTGTCAAGTGGATGCCATCTCTTGCTCGTTTATCAACAGAAGAACCTGAAAAACAAATTGGAAGGCAAAAATTACTCCTAATAATATTAAGTAACAAAAAACCACAGCCACGACTGAAGGGAGGGTAAATTCCTCCAGGACGACTAACATGAACATAGACTTCTCTTTTTCCATCATAGTATGAAAACCTCCCAGGGGAAGTAATCAAAAGAAATGGAAAACATGCAACATAAATTTCACCCCCCACCACCCTTAAAGAAATGAGAGCTTGTTCCAAAATCAGTTTTAAGGACTCCTGCCAAACTGCAGAGGTAGTAAATTTAAGTAAGTAATTTACCTCCAAAGCAACAATAGAAGTTAACCTGCAATACCTCCAATATTAACCAGTGAATGAAGTATAACTTCAAAAATGCAGCAGAGAATTGTAAAAGATACTGTACATGAAAAGTCCAATGGTTTTTTATCCCTCTGTTCAACAGAGATAACACACCCTAAGAAGGATAGAGAATCAAAGAAAGAGATCAACCATATAACCAGGCCCCACATGGTGAGAAGAATTTATTTCTTCGTTCTTTGGGACTCACACCAGATGCAGCATTTTGGGCTTCTTCTGAAACACTTGGCTTATTAGTCAGTGTCATTGCCCAGTATGTTTTCCTATTTCATGAGCGACGCGAGGAGCCTTAAGGAGTAGCTGACCTCTAAGATAGAAAAGATTTAGGCTCTTCTGGGGAATGGAAAGTGGATGTATTCCAATTCTTGTGGAAGATATGTAAAGTAGGAGGATACAATTCTGTAAACTTTTTGTTATTGTTGAAAATATCAATACAGATGGACGCTTTCCTCTTTTTAGCTACCTCTGCTGAAAAGTTCTCAAAAATCAACATCTTTAAAACCTCTAAGAATGTGTTTTAAGACATTTACAAGCTCATAGAATGTTGGTTTTGTCTGTGAAATTTCACAGATATTTCACAATAACTTGTCAGGTCAGATTTGTCATAGCTACAGAATGTCTGTCAGGATCCATTCTGTTGGCTATTTCGACCTTACAGGAATATGGTAAGCCTAGCGCAGTTGGAAGTTTGAATTCACATAGAGATATCAGATCCTTCTGCGGGACTGACTCAGGTAGAACCACTAAACACAAATTGTTGCGCCGCAATCTTTTCTCAAGGTCCTCTACCTTCCTCCATAGCCTTTTATTTTCATATGAATATCACACAATATGAAGTGATGTTTCTCTGAACTCTGTATTCTTCTTTCTGCTTCTTCAAAATGCTGTCCATGTTGCTGGATATCAGATTGTAATTGATTTAGTACATTAGAGACCGTGTTTGCTAAAGGCTGTACTGTACAGGAGTTGGTGGTGAGATACACTATAGGAATATTATTGGCTTAAGGAGGCATAATACTGGCTAAGGGGGCATATTACTGGCTAAGGGGGCATAATATTGGCTGAGGGGAGCATATTACTGGCTAAGGGGGCATTTAACCTGGCTGAGGGGTGCATATTACTGGCTGAGGGGGGGAATATTACTGGCTAAGGGGGCATATTATTGGCTAAAGGGGGCATATTAGTGGCTAAAGGGGGCATATTACTGGCTAAGGGGGCATATTACCTGGCTAAGGGGACAGTACCCTGGCTACATGAGGCATATGACTGGCTACAGGGGGCATATTACTGGCTACAGGGGGCATATTACTGCCTAAAGGTGGCAGTAACTTAGCTACAGAGGGCAGTAACCTGGCTAGAGGGACTAATAACCTGGCTAGAGGGGGCAACTACTTGGCTAAAGGGGGCTACTACCTGGCTACAGTGGGTTACTACTTGGCTACAGGGGGCAAATATTTACCTACAAGGGGGTAATTATTACCATTTGGGGCACTATAGATGGGGAGTTTGTATAGAGATAGGAATTTGTAGAAAGGTGCTGATAAAATGAGGAGTCTAAGATGTTTGTTTTGTAAATTCTACATTTGAAGAGTTGTGAACGGTAGAAGACGTTATGGCGTCGGGGCCGGATGGAGAAGAAGAAGGGAAATAGAACAACTCTTCAGAGGCGTCTCCTGTGAGTCACTAAATGGAACTGCAGTGTAATCACTCATATTTCTGCTGAGCCTACATACAACTAGTATTTACCACTATATGGTCACTGTATGGCAGTGGTATATGTACAACTGATGTCACATGTGGGGGTCGCGTCCGGTCAGGGTCTGGCAGGATTATTTGATCCTTAAGTAGTAATATTTTTGGGTCTTGGTTTTGTAGGACTTTTTTTTAGTTACATTGATTCGTCTGGTGTATTTGCTCCATGTATAGGTGTATTATTTCGTGACTTATTTGTTAGGTATTACACTGTCATACAAAGGTGAGAGGTTTTGAAAATGCAAATTTGTCAGCTCTGATTTTCATTGTACAGTGACTGCTGTGGAGATGGATGGGATCTGTGTGGAATATGCAGAAAATAAGTGACAGGAACAGAAGTTTTTTCTCTGTAAAAATACATTCGCAGTTCACAATGTGGCTTGAAAATTGGCGTATGCACCCAGCCCTACTCAGAAAAACTTAAGGGCCCGAGCCCCGGATGTTTTGGGACCCTAGCAACGTCCCTGGTCAGGGGAGATCCTGGGTTCCAATTCCACAGCTAGATATTTGTGATCAATGGAATGGCCTCCTTGAAACTCCTCCAATGCTAAGTTATTGTCACCAAATTGTGCTGATATAGGCTGCTCAGGAGATAAGAAGCAACAAGTCTCTAGTGCACACTTTATCAGCGAGTTTTGTTGGCTTATCAGTTTGCTTTGTTTGACCTATTTTCCCCATTGTCAGGAAATATTTTTCCATAAATTGCTTGGAATAGGTATTAGAAAACGTTTTAAGAATGGTCACTATGGAGATGTAAGCAACAATTTGTATAGCAGATATATTACACTCAATCGCTATATCATTGCAAGTGGGAAAGACTGTGGTAAATTGATCCCCTCTGGGATGCTAGCCACTAACAATATATTTAGGCTAATGTTGCATTAAAGTGCAGATCCAGGAATGGACAGGAGATGGCACCACCACACAAGAAAAACTCAATAGTGGTAATTTCAAGTATAAGGATTTGATGAGTGCGTTAGAGAGTAATGTACAATCCCAAGTCATGTTGGATGTCGTGCTTTACAGGTGACAAATTGTATGGCTAGGAGATCCTTTCCAAGCCCTTCATACAGAAAGGAGATGAGAATGCCCCATTGCACCCAAGTAGAAATGGTCCCAGATACCAGAAATCTTAGTGTCTCCAGCTATAATTGTAGTTCAGGATGTTGGTGAGACAAGGGCACTTCTCTCACTCAATTCATAATCTACCATATTGGGAATTGGCTTAAAATATGGCCTGACAGCTTGCCTCAATAACTACTGCCTTTTGGGGCTATGTAGAACAGTGCTACCAATGACTTTCTGTAGAGGTATCGGCTCCCAGTCCTTTTCGTTTTACTTGCAATTATACTTGACAGAGCCCCATTTTTGAAATCTGACATGTGTCACTTTATGTGAGAATAACTTTTTGACATGTGATTTAGAGATTGTTCCTCGTGACACATTGTGCTTTAAGTTACTAAGAAACTTTGGTCCAAAAAGTCCTTGTTTATTTGTGAAAAATATCAAAGTAACGTGAAAAATGTACCATTTACAAACGTCAAAATTTCTGCATGTAAGACAGATAGTTATTCTACTCAAAATAGTTTATAACTAGCATCTACCATATATACTGTAGGTTGGCATCATTTTTAAAATGTCTTTTTTTATGACATTAGGGAGCTTAGAAATTTAGTAGTAATTTTCACATTTTCAAGAAAATTTGCAATATACATCCTTTAGGGACCAGTCCAGTTCTGATGTGGCTTTGATTGGCCTGTATGTTAGATACACCAATAAATGACTTCATCTAAGAAACTACACCCTTTAAAGTATTCAATACAGCATTTAGGAAGTTTATTAACCCATTAGGTGTTTCACAGGAATTAAAGTGGAGGTGAAATTTCAAAATTGCACTTTCATTTGCAGATGTTCATCCACTATTCACAAGAACACAGTAGATGTGACAAGGGAAATGCAACTTAACATTGATTCCCCAGATTCTGCCGTTTTCAGAGATATCCCATATGTGGCCCTGGTGTGCTATTTGGCTCAACCACAAGAGTAGGAGGAGCACCGGACTCTGCAGTCTCATTTTCATTATGATTTTATTTAGGCGCCATTTCAGGTTTGTGGACACCCTAAGGTGTTAAAACTTAATAAACACCCCTAAAAAGACCCCATATTGGAAACTACACCCCTTAAGGAATATATCCAGAGGTGTAGTGAGTATATCGACCCCACAGGTGTTTCCCAAATTTTTTAGCATTAGGCTGTGAAAATAAAGAATTTTTTTCCAACATTCTGGAAACATTAAAAAATGTTTTATTTTTACAAACAATCCTGGAAAAAAAAGCACCCCTAATTTTTTTACGCAAATTCAGCAGTACCCTATATATGGGTGTAAACTGCTGTTTGGGTGCATGGCATAAGGAAGGGAGCGTTATTTCTCTTTTAGAACGCAGATTTTGGTGGGTGCCTGTCACGGTCCGTGACACGTTCCTGTCCTTACGCTGCGGCCTCTGCTGCAAACCGCAGTCGTACCTATGTTCCTATTGCAGTGTCGCTGTGAGCGCTCCTGTAGCCGCTGCTTACTCACCTGTGATTGCTGTGCGGCTTTCTCTTGCTGGCCATGCTGCTCCTCCATCTTGGCTGCTGCCCTATTCCTTGTAGCTCTATAGAGGGCGGCGGCCACATCTTCCCTTCCTTTATTCCCACAGTGTGCAGCGGGGTTGTGCTTCCTCTGCCAATCCCCTTCCACCTGTTGGTTTATAAGCCTGCTTCTCCTCACACTCCCGGCCTGATCCTTGTTGTGTCATGTTGTCTCTTGGTGTAGTCTGTTGTTCCTGTGTATTGTCTTCTTGTTGGTGTCCTTGTGGTATCCTCTATGTTTGGTTAGTCTCCATGTTGTTTTCCATGTGTCTGTCTGCACCTTTGTCTGTGAGCTTCTTTGCCATGTTGATGCCTTAGTTCCTAGCTTGTTTCTGCTTGTCCCTGTTAACATGTCTGTGAGTTTCCTTGCCTTGTTCTCTACCTGTGTTTGTGCCCTGGTCATGCCTTGTTCCCTTGCCTGAGTTCTAGCCTTAGTCTCTGATCATGTTCTGGGTGTTGTTTCCAGTTAGTCTATGTTTTGTACCTTGGCTTCTGTTTAATCTTCTTGTTTGGCATCCGTTTAGTCCGGTCTGTCTGTTTGTTCTGTACCTGCACATATTTACTTCTTGTCTGCTTTGTCTCTGTTCCTATTCTGTTGGTGCCTAGCTTTGGCACTTCTGGCCTTTCTGGTCAGCTGCCACTGCCGGGGACTGCTTTGAGGTAGCACCTGGTGGCTGTTGGGGTCAGTCAACCTTACCATCAAAGGCTCTGTGAAGATGCCCATGCCCAATGGCCACTTAGTTACGCCCCCTCGGAGCAAGCCCGGCAGTGGTCCAGTGGGTCCACTACCCGCTTTACCCGCTCATCCGTTATAGTATGATCAGGCCATGGACTCCGCTGACATTTTGCCCTCTGTTTTTCTTGGTCCATGTGCAGGTTTAGTTTCTGGCTGTCACTTTTTGTGTGTGGGAGTGTTTTCTTGGCAGGTCTTTTGGCCTAGCTCATGGTCCAGCCCAGAGCATCCGTTTGGCCGAGCTCATGGTCCAGCCCAGAGCATCCGTTTGGCCTAGCTATTGTTCCAGCCCAGAGCATCCGTTTGGCCTAGCTCATTGTCCAGCCCAGAGCATCCTGTTTGGCCTAGCTCATGGTCCAGCCCAGAGCATCCGTTTGGCTAGCTCATGGTCCAGCCCAGAGCTCCCTTTTA